>JAIUZE010005930.1:0-50324 GCA_022085475.1 Heliosperma pusillum
CCACAACTTTTCATTGGTTGATGCACGTCACATATGACACAAAATTATTATTATTACAACTCGAAAAAACCCAACAATTTTCTGCCCAAATTAAATACGTGGGCACACAAATCCCTCCAAAAATACAAACTTTCTAAACAATCTTTTACCTAATTTTGTTTAATTAAAATTCAATTAATTTTTTATACGTTGGTATTTGAACAAAGAAACTTAAACCCATTGACATTAACAAATCTATGTGCGTTACTATGGGTCAAATTTATAGCAGGGTTTAATATAAAGTTGTGATCTTTCATCAATTTATCTCAAAATTTTCATATTTTTGTTGATTTGTACAAGATTTTGATATAAAGTTTTGATATTTTTGTTGAATTGTACAAGAATTTGATTTAAAGTTGGGATTTTTGAAATTGTAGCAAGATAATAATTTGTTGGGTTATCTATAAATGGTGAAGAAAGAAGAAATGGGGAAAAAGATTGAGAGTAGAAGTAAGTTTTGGAGATGGGCAGTAATTGTGGGTGTTATAGGTTTTGTAATTGCAATTAACTTTAAAAATAATGGGAATTCTTTGTTGAGTTTCAGTAATTTTAGGTCTAATCAGTGTAACAAAGTAAGTTTCTTTCCTTTTTTTAGTAATTTTATAGCTCAATTTTAATTTAATTTAGTTTTTTTGTATGTTAATTGATCATGATTTGTGTTTAATTTGATGTATTGTTTCAAAAGTATGTGTGATTTTGATTTGATCATGTATTCATGTGATTGTGGAATGTGGAGGTTTTTGAATTAGGGTTTGGTTAATTTGATGTAATGTTGTTATTTGGAATTGGGTGTTGCAAGCATGATGTTCTTGATGATTTTAATGGGTTGCTTTGGATTGATTTTTTTTATTATTTAGTGCAATGTAAATGTTAATTTAGTTAGTGCATGTGACTTAGTTTTTTCTGTAAGGTAGTCTATTGATCTCATTGTATTTTGAGGTGTGTGATCATCCAATGACGGTTTTAAATGATGTTTTCGGCCTACCCTAAATCATTCAGGCTTCAAAACTCGTCCTTTCGTTGAATAAAATATAGATAGATATGCAAATTTTGAAGAAAGTCCCGATTTTGGTGAAGCTTGAAAAAAGGAGATTGTATTTGATGAATGAGGATGATCTAGAATTAGTTAAGTAGTGATTGGTTATTGATTAATTGAAGTGGGATTAATAATTGCGTGTTGCTTGTCGGAACAGGAGTCATGTAAATATACAGGAATGGTGGAGGACTGTTGTTGTGATTATGAGACGGTTAATAGCCTTAACAAAGATGTTCTACATCCTTTGCTTCAAGAGCTTGTTACAACTCCTTTTTTCAGATACTTCAAGGTATGATTCTATGGGATGCCACTCTCTTTTTATGGTTTAAGTTTACGGTTCATTACGCTTTATAACAATAAGTTGTAATGTGATTGTTTCTTTTGGGCGTGTAATTCGATAACTGAGCAAACTTAATTTTTAAGTATTGATATCTTGAATGTAGTTTGACATTTCGGTATAGTTCCATTGCTCAAAAATCTTATGCATTATCTGGAATGTATTTTGGCATTTCAGTATAGCTTCTCACTTAGCCTCCTATGGAAGTGTCACATTAGAAATTTGGAGATATATAATTAATAAAGATTGGATAAAGTTTTTAACGGGAACTAGTGGGGTGAATGGAGCAATCTCATAACAATTATTGTGGGAGACTGTCTCGTGTGATAATTTGTGATTGTTTCATAGCTAGTAAATCTTGTTTTATAATTTTGCTAAAAATATATTATGGCAGGTGAAATTGTGGTGTGATTGTCCCTTCTGGCTCGATGATGGGATGTGCAGATTACGGGACTGTAGTGTCTGTGAATGTCCGGAGAACGAGTTCCCGGAAACATTTAGAAAACCATCTAATGTCCTTACTAAAGAAGACCTGATGTGCCAAGAAGGGAAGCCACAGGCTGCTGTTGATCGAACATTAGACAATAAAGTCTTCAACAGAGGTTGGGTAGAGATTGATAACCCCTGGACAAACGACGATGAAACTGATAACAGTAGGTTCCTTTCTTTTTTGGGTTTTTCTATGATATACCCCTGTGTTTTTTCAGTTTCTATCATATACCCCTCTTTTCTGGAAAACCTCTCATGTACCCCTAAACTTAATTAGTTGTTATAATCCGTGACCTTAATCTAATTGCTCCGTCTAATGTCAGTTAAGTGCCCTTGTGGACTGATGACATGGCTATTTGTACACTCCAAATGCTTTTCCCTCCATTTTTCTAAAAGTTTCCCTCCAATTTCAACATTAAAAGCCACTTCTTCTTCTTTTCTTCACCATTCCTATTTTTTTCTTTCATCTTTTTTCATCTTTTCTCATCTTCTTTTTCTTACATCATGTCTTCATCTTCATGGATAAGAAGCAACCCAATTGAAGGTATTGATTTTAAGAATCAACCTTGTAATCGATGTGGGAAAAATTCTATCATTAAGATATCCGGATCGATGACCAATCCAAAAAAAGCGTATTTCAAATGTGAAGATTGCAAACATTTTGTTATATGGCTAACCCAAGATCATATGTCTATAACAAAGCCTTTAAATGTGAGATCTGAAGTTGAAGAAGATGTCGTCTCAAGTGGAGAAGAGATGATGTATCAAATACAAAATTTGAAGGAAGATATTCTGATGTTGAAGGAGCAACAAGTAGAATTGATAGGTCTAATTAAGTTCTATGCAAAGTTTAGCTTTTATATGTTCATATTGATTGTATTAGTTCTAATTTTGAAGGCGTAGAATGATTCTAATGATGTAATGATGGTACTAAGATTTTATTGAGCAATAAGTATTGGACACAACTTAAGAAAACATTGAGCCTTCATTTTATAAAGATGCACCAGTGCATTGTTTCAGCAAAAAAAATTAAGTTTGAGCAATTACATTGATAGACAAAAGTTATACCACATATTGGTTCCTTAGCAAAAAAATAGTAGCTGACTGTTTTTATGACTAATGTAATGCAGCAATTACATTGTTTCAGCCATTAAGTTTGATCAATGCTCTAATGCTTTGCTCTTCTTCAAAATGCTACAAGTGACAGCATTCACTCAGCATTCACTGAGTAGTCATCACTGCCTTCCTCTTTTTCCCCTTGCTTGTACTACCTTGAGTGCTCTCAATTACTTCTTGCGACCCTTGCACCTCCTGCATATGACTGCTGCTGCCATTGATAGCTCTTTCAAGACCAGTTAGAGATTTGAAGGAACTCATTTCAGATATCCTACTCAAACCCTTTTTGCTCCTATTTGTTGACACAATGCCTTGCATTTCATTTCTTTCCTTGGCAGTGTAACCCCCTTTACATGTCTTGATGTTATGACCAAAGCAGCCACATTTTTTACACTTTATGGAAACAGATCTCTTTCCCTTCCTCTGCTCCCCTTGCTCTCTTCTCCTATTCCTTGAGGGCCTACCTATTGACCTTCTGAGGGTTGGAGGCTCCAGAAATGGAACCTCAAATGGTGGCCACTGCTCCACATCAGGCATAGGGTTTATTGATACACCATAGGCTGTTTTGTACCTTCTGACAGAGAACCACTCACTTACATAATCAGCAGGATCTCTTTCAGCATACAAAATGGCTCTAATAGCATGTCTACATGGGATTCCACTAATCTGCCACTGCCCACAAGCACAAGTTCTTTTGACCAGTGAAACTGGTAGGTAAGAGCTACCATCTTTAACTTCAAATTCACTTCCTTGACCAGATGGATATGCATGACATGTCCTTGAATCCTTTTTTAAGACTCTAAGCCTCTTGTGAATATTAGGACATATGCCCTCATCTAACCATGCCTCTGCAACATGTTGTCTTGTGGCGTGCCTCACCATTGCTATTCTTCTTACACCTACAATGCTTATTCATTATTGTTTCTATTTATGAAGTGAAAACAAGATTGCATTTAATAAGTGAAACAACATACCTTCTAATAGGCTCAACACCGGATTACATCTGTGTACCCCTAATGTACTATTAAAGCTTTCAACAAAATTTGAAGTGTTTTCATCACTACACAATTCTGGATCAAATTTGTGCTTTGTCCAACACTCTTTAGGGCCTAAGTCAAGAAACCACCTAGCACAACCCCTTCCTGCTGTGTTGACAACTCTTTCTAATGCCTTTTTGAAGGTCCACTCTGAGTAGGAATTAACCACTCTCCAGAATACCTCATGCATTAATAGGCCTGGATATTCAGACTTGAAATTTTTGCACAAATGTCTTGCACAAAATCTTCTAAATGATTCAGGCCATACATTATCTAGTGCTGGTTCAATGCCCTATCAATTCATAGCACATGTGTTAGGCTTAGATGAAGTAACAGACTTTTGAGAATTATGAAAATAAAAACAGAAGAAGATACATACCTTTTGTCTATCAGATATAATTGTCCAGTTGGTTCTGCCACTATCCTTAAGTGTTTGCTTTAGATGCCAGAAAAAAGTACTCCAAGTGTCCTTGTTCTCAGCCTCTACAACTGAAACAGCTATGGGGAACAATTCTTCATTCCCATCAAGGGCAACAGCAGAAAGAAGTACCCCCCCATGGTTGCCTTTGAGGTGTGTCCCATCAACACCAATTAAAGACCTACAACCTGCTATCAATCCACTAAATTGTGATGTGAAAGAGATGAAACAGCTTTTGAATTGTAAGCTTCTCTCAGGGTTATTCATGTTAACCCAAGCACATATTGCATAACTACCAGGATTGGTTAATTTAACCATCTCACAATAAGCAGGAAGCATCTTATATGATTCATCATGTCCTCCATTAATCTCCCTCATTGCAATATCTTTCATCTTGTATAAAGTGGACAACTTCATTTGCAAGCCATATCTGTCCATAAGAAGGTCATTTATGGACTTACCACTTATAGCAGGGTTGGCTCTTATATCCTCTAACATTTTTTTTGCTACCCAAAGAGAATTAGCCATAGGATTGTGTGTCTTGACCCCCCTACAACCATGATCAGCATTCCTAATTGATTTGATGGCCCATGTTTTCTCATCAGACAATACACTTGCATGGATCCTCCACTCACAGTTTGATGTAGCACACTCAGCAGTATATCTCTTGCTATCAGCCTTCACCACTATCACATAAAACCCCTCTTGAATGCAATAATCCCTTAGTGCATCCTTGAAGTGTTCTTTGTCCATAAAGAGCATCCAAGGCTTCAACCTAATAGCACCAAATACTTTATCATCATACAGCTCCCCATTCTCCCAAACTTGAGCATCAAAACCTTCCTCACCACCTGACCACACAGGCTGTTGGTAGGGGTCATACCCATCATTTATGTACTCAAGTGTGGAAATGAGCATGTTATCCTCTGCCTCTAAATCAGAGACATCCTCTTCATCCTCACACAAATCCTCTAATAGTGGCATATAGGAATCATCTGTGTCAGAGTCATCATCAACATTATCATAATGAGCTGTCACCCCTCTTGTGATGATCCTTGAACTTCCTTCAGTAAAACCAACATTATTGTCTTTGTTACTTTTAGGAACATATAATCCTCTCTTCATGGCAGTTGATTTTGGAAGTTTCACAAGAGATTTTGTTTGAGATACAATTGGAGTGGAATGTGTTTGACATGTTTGAGGCATAATTGGAGTGGATTGTGTTTGAGCTGGTTGACTTGGTGTGGATTGGGGGGACATTGAAGGTTGACTGAGTCTAAGACTTCTCCTTGGAGATATTATAACAACATCATTTATGTCAGGTGAAGGTTGACTGAGTCTAAGACTTCTCCTTGGAGATATTAAAACAACATCATTTATGCCAGGTAAAGGTGAGTCAAGGGCAGTTCTTGTTGGAGACACATCAATATTATGAGCAGGTTCAATGACAATTCTTGTTGGAGTCAAGGGCAGTTCAATAGGAGGTTTAGGAGGAGGTTTAAAACCCCTTCTAACTTGTAACTTATGCCTCTGAATAGGAGATTTAGGAGCAGGTTTAGCTACCACAGTGGATGGTATGATTTCTCTGTTTACATTTGGATTGTTTGTTTTAACTTGTCTTGCCAATAGTAAGACAGTAGAAGGATTTACATCAGTGCCAATCCAAATATCAATAACTCCCTTCCCACCACACCTACTAAACATCTCCATTAGACCTTTGTCATCCGTTAAAAGAACAGATTTCATTTGGTAAATATAGCTTAAAGAAGGGTGATCAAGTAAGCTAAACGCACACTTATCTGCCTCGTCATATAGATCATTGATCACATCAATTAATAAACACTTATCAGTGTCGTCTATCCTAACATCCACATTTGCACCCCTGTAATGCAGTTTTAAAACAATATTCTCCATTCTGCAATTACAGACTAACAAAGTTAAAAACTTGTCATCCACATCTATCATATCATCCACATTTAAAGACTCTAAATTGATAATCCTACATAATCTAACCAACAATTATAAACTTTGTCATATAAAGACTGTAAATTTACATAGCACAAAGAAATTTCCATAGACTGTAAAAATCCATGATCATCCAACAACAAAAACAAAAAATTATAAAGATAAATAGATGTACATACCACGAAATTAAGAGTAGAGAGATGGGTGGAGCAGCAGCTGTTTTATTTGGGGGTTATGGAGCAGCAACTGTTTGATTTGGGGGTAAATCAACGAAATGATTTAGGGTTTGATTTGGGGGTTATGGAGCAGAGGAAGAGGAAGCGTAATAGACAAAGTAGTGTTAGTGTTATGAGCATTCAAAAATTCAATGGGTATAAACCTCTTCATCCACATCATCATCTATGTGGAGCCATGTCATCAGTCCACAAGGGCACTTAACTGAGGATTAGACGGAGCAATTAGATTAAGGTCACGGATTATAACAACTAATTAAGTTTAGGGGTACATGAGAGGTTTTCCAGAAAAGAGGGGTATATGATAGAAACTGAAAAAACACAGGGGTATATCATAGAAAAACCCTAAATTTTTTTGTATCATTTGAAAATGTAACATTTCATACAAATTTACAGAATAATACTCCAATTGTCCTCTTGAATAAAGGCATATTTCCTGTTATACTTTCATACCAATTGTAATGTTCTGATTTCTCCCCTTACTATAACAACTCATTAGTGTAACTGCTAACTTTTCATCAGTGACTTATTGTAATCAAAGCCAAACACATGATTGGGACAACGCACAACATTTCTATAAAAGCTCATAGCCTAATTGTCCTTTCGTGATTTGCACCATCGGTGGAGGACCTTAGTTATGTCGGGAGGGGGCCGACCCCCGATGGCTTTTCATATTACAGTGTGAAATTATATGTCGGCCCCCTTGGCTCGATGATTAAATCTTAAATACAATAATTGAAACTTCGTCCCCCCTTATTGTTTATTCCAAAGTCTGCCACTGTGCGCCATTTCTCAAAATTAGTGTCAACAGGTGAGGAATTTTTAAAAAAATGTGCAAAGCTAGAGAATGATAAGACTACAACATTATCCCATTGTCTTAGCGACTCTCTCTCTCGTCGAGGTAGGGTGTCAGATATACGCCGTAAAACACATGGACACTTTGCTTCTTCACACTATACATGAAGCATAGAAAGTTTAATGAGTCCTTATAATTTATTATTTATCCATATTATTTTAAGACCATCCCCAAGCAAGGGTCAAGTTAATTGGGTCATCACATATTTTTACTCTTAATCACTCCATAATTATCGTGACCCATTTACACCCTCCCAAGCAGAAAGTCATGACCTAGGTCACCAACCCAATTATTTTCCACTTTTCAATCATTTTCCACATCCTCTACCCCACTCATTTACAACCACCCAAGTAGAAAATTAGATGCTTTATGTTTTTCTTTTATTTTTTAATAGTGTACCAAATAATAATTGGACACATGTAAGGTCAATTTATGGGTCCATTTGCTCCAACAAAGGTCACAAATTGACCTTTACTAGAGCAAGGTCATACTAATTTGTTTGTTAATCTTTGATTATCATGACCCAACAAGATCATGAGCTCCCTCATGACCTTGCTTGGGGATAGTCTAACTGTGGAGGATTTGAAGGAATAGATTGGTATGCAATGATGAAAAGGCAATGAGGTGTTCAGCTACCCTGTACGTTTAATTTGTTTCTTGGCCTGCTATACAATGCTGTCTGTGACAGATAATGAGATGTAAAGATCAATGATAATTCCTACGTTTCAATAATTGCATGAAATCTGTAGTACAGCAGCACCAAATCTCAATACCAAATCATTATGAAATTGAGGCTGTTATTACTGGGTATCGAACACCGAGACTCCAACCTAAATTGGAAGTGCCGGACCATTGCATGAAATCTCCGGCCAATATCAAATGGTGTTGGCGTAAATCGTAATATTATCTGTTTGATGAAGACCGATTATGGTAACTACCTACTAAGATTGCCAAACCCGTACCATGGTATCAAAGAGTGTCTTGATCGTGAAGTCGGCCCCTGCATTGTAAATGCAAACTACATATACTTCCTCAAACAATGGTGGCAATACGCTTTAAGTCCTTTACTCGAGATATGGCATCGAGGCCTAGACATAATATCTTGTCACTTGGTTGGTTTCCTAGAAGATGCTGATACAAATTGACGTAAACCGGATATAGAAGACTGTATTGAGTGAGTCCAGTAGCAAGTCTTGGGTTGGTAACTAAAGAAGAAGGTAGGAAATGACATCAAAAATGTAATGTAGCATTATTTTAGAGAGACAGAGTTTAAAGCCGACACAGGAACCCAAATCCTTTTCAAATGCAAGACTTTATGTCTTTTTGTGCGCTGCTTCAAGCTTGGCCACCTTGACTTTTACCTAACCCTTTATACTAATAACCTCTGCTTTTTTGACTTGTAACTAATCTTGCTTTAATCTCCTCATTTCCGTCATCAATCATACATACCATTCTGTCGAAATACTCTCTATTTCGATTCATAAAAACAGTAAAATGTGCTGATACGGAGGGAGTTATAAAGCGTACTAATCTAGTACGATATTACTTTCAGTTTCAGTAAACCAGCAGAAGATCAGAGAGGGAGTAGTTATGATGCCGAAAATGGGTTGTTGATAGAATAAGAGTTTCAAGTCGTCAAGGTTGCATTATGTGAAGTAGAAAGTTAGGTGTTTGTTTTGTCACATATTAAAGGGAGTAATATGAGGAACGAGATAGCTTGAAAAGCTAATTAACAACAAACTCCAGTTTTTATGACCGACTATTTCCTTTGCCTTCCTTATAAACCCTGCCATTTCCCATTTCCCATTTTATATATGGAGTACAAGAGTAACTAACATGTTTTGGTAAACGATAGAGGAAGTAGGCCGAGATATGCCTGGCTCCCTGTATGCCATCCGCAAGTTCCAGCCAAAGACGGGCTGGCCTCCGTGTATGGCGTGCAGGGAGCCAAGCATATATATTCAGTTTGCGGCATCTTTTCCATGCTTGGATTGCCATCATCCGATGTCATTTATATCAGTCTTGGTTTGGAAGAGGTAATTCAGTTCACTTGATATGTTATTTTGCTCTGCTTTCATTTTAGGAATTATGTGAACCTGCATTTAGCTGTTAGTGAATGTACGTTACCATACAATGTTACGGAGTATATAATATCGGATGTTTTGTATAAATCTTCACGACTCAATCGTAAAATCAGAATTTTATTCAGAAACGAGGTTACGGATGTGGGTTAACGTCTTCAATATGATTTTGGTTTCTCTTTTAACGGAAGTGGTAGAACGCGTAACCGCTATGTTTGGTTCGCAATGGGTAAATGTTATTTCATGCCAAATTACTCTTATAATTATGGTTTGAATCTAAAACTTAAATAGCAACTTATTTAAGGCTATTCCTAAAAAAACAGGTTATTCCTTCCTGTTTTAATCGCTAAATCAACTTATTCGAATAATAAATCATTTTTTCTTGCTAATGTGTCTCAAAAGCACACATGTATACATTCATAAAAAGCTTGTGCAAGATTCCCGTGAGAAGTACATATGATAAATCAATTTATATGATTGAATATCTCGTAAGCATTATATTGATGAGTCTTTAACGTGTGTTCTTATAGCATACGGAGTAAATTAGAAAATATGGTACAAACTTGATTACAACTTTATATATTTAAGGTTTTTAAAGTGAAATAAAGTGATGTTTCGGTCTTCACGTAAAACTGAAATTTATCCTACACCAAAAATAAGTGTTAAAAGCATTTTTTAAGTTATGGCAATCCATCGAGAATTGGAGAAAGAGAAAGCTTATGCATAAATAATTGATTAGTTCACTTTGGATTACATTTTGACAACCTTAGGTAACAGAATTTATACTCGAATATATTGATTATCATTATAAAACCATGTTCATATAAATATAAGTAAGTGGTCACGATTGCACTTTTGTTAGGCGGCGGTCCTATAAAACATTGTATGAGCAAAAAAAATGATCATAATATAATTAGATTGATGAGCTGCGTACCTAATTGATTGAACTATAAGTGAAACCCATTAGACCCCAAAGAAAGTATATAGCTCAATACTTTCAATAGTTGTTTGTGTAAACATAAATTATAGGATCTTGATTATAACGATAATTACTGAGAGATACTTACGTGGTGCAGCCATCAGATCTGATAACAAAATCACTTGAGAAAGATAAAGAATAAACCCTTATTGCTTTGCCTTCTCCTTATTCTCTAATTCACTTTCTTTATGTGTGTTTCTAATATGAATGAATTAGGTTAAAGCTCAAACAGGTGTGCTTATATAGAGAGGTGGCAGGAGGGGCTTAATAGAATAAGTGGGTCTGTATGTTAATGGCCTGTAAACATTAATCGTAATCCACTTAAACTAGGACTCCTATCAAAAACCCGAAACAATATATTTAACCATTATTTAATTAAGGCGACTAATATCAGTAATTAGGTCCACATAATAGAGAATTAAATAATAATTCTTACATTCTTCCACTTGGACCATATTACTGATTAAAACATAATGTCACGTTTAATTATAACATAAGGCGCGTAGACGGTTAAATGAACACATAATGAGTTTATCTTAATTACCCTGATTAGCCCTGAACAACTGGTTGAGTCATGGCGGAGACACTACTATAAATGAGAAGTGATCCTTCCATGTACTACGGACCACTCACTTAGAATAATCAATCTGTACAAGGAGCAAACATAATCCCCAAATAATGTCCTTGAGGAAAAGGACTAATTCTATTTATCGTGCAACAATAATGTATACAATAACAATAATACGATACAGAAAAACGTTCGGAAATCATCATCATAATAAAACATAAATCGATTAATCAAAACATAAGTGTCATTATTACAAAGCACTAGCATGATCCAAACATAAACGAAAAGCCTTAATGATTATCCTCCAGACCCATATCAATAGCATGCTTCAAAAATGTCTTTGGAGATAATCCCTTAGTTAAAGGATCTGCTATATTAGCACTAGTCATAATGTGCTCAATTGACACAGTGTTTTTCCGAACTTCCTCCTTAACTGACAAGTATTTCATTTCCATGTGCTTTATCCCTTTAGAATACTTGTCATTCTTCGAAAAGAAGACAGCTGCGGTATTATCACAATAAATTCTCAACGGCCTTGCAACAGAATTCATAATGCTAAGCCCTGAGAGAAAATTCCGCAACCATAAAGCTTGAATAGTAGCCTCAAAGCACGCTACAAACTCAGCTTCCATAGTGGACGAGGCAATAATTGTTTGTTTAGCACTTTTCCAGGAGATTGCTCCCCCAGCTAAAACAAACACATAACCAAAAGTGCTTTTCCTTGAGTCCACGCATCCTCCAAAATCTGAGTCAGCATATCCAAGAACCTCAAGCTGATCAGTATGTCTATAAGTGAGCATTTTGTCCCTTGTTCCCTTCAAGTACCTTAAAACCTTCTTAGCCGCACTCCAATGACCCATTCCAGGATTGGACTGATATCGACCCAACATACCTACTGCAAAACTTATGTCAGGTCTTGTACAGACCTGCGCATACATTAAGCTTCCAACCAGAGATGCATAAGGAAAGTTTTTCATGGTATTTCGTTCTAGCTCAGTCTTAGGACACATACTTAAGCTGAACTTATCCCCTTTCTGAATAGGAACATCATTGGGATTACATTTTACCATGTTAAATCTTTCTAAAACTTTACTGATATAGGCTTTCTGAGACAACCCTAATGTCCTTTGTGATCTGTCTCGAGATATTTCCACCCCGATCACATAGGACGCCTCTCCCATATCTTTCATCTCAAAGTTGCTTGATAGGAAATCTTTAGTTTGACGTAATAGTCCCAAATCACTGCTTGCTATAAGTATGTCATCGACATATAGGACCAAAAATGCAAACTTACTCCCACTGATCTTCAGGTATATACACTGATCAACAGTGTTTTCTTGAAACCCAAAGGAGGTAATGGTATTATGGAACTTAATATACCATTGTCGAGAAGCTTGCTTAAGTCCATAAATGGACTTCTTTAATATACAGACCTTGTCCTCTTTGCCATCAATAATGAAGCCTTCAGGCTGAGCCATATAGACTTCTTCTTCCAAACTCCCATTCAAGAATGCCGTTTTCACATCCATTTGATGTAGCTCTAAATCAAAATGAGCTACAAAAGCTAAAATGATCCGTAATGAATCCTTCTTAGAAACTGGAGAGAAGATTTCATTATAATCAATGCCTTCTTTCTGATTAAAGCCTTTAGCTACTAGTCGGGCTTTATGTCGTTCAATATTACCCGAGAAGTCGCGCTTGGTCTTAAAGACCCACTTGCAGCCGACAGCCTTATGACCTACTGGTAAATTGACCAACTCCCAGACCTCATTCTTAGCCATAGACTTCATCTCTTCTTTCATGGCATTAATCCATTTATCGGAATCATTACAATTCATAGCTTGTGAAAACTTAACCGGATCATTATCAATACTAATGTCAAATTCACATTGTTGTAGATATACAAAGTCATCTGAAGTATTTGGCTTTCTAGGTCTTGTGGACCTTCTTAATACTATTTCATTGGCTGTATCAACAACTTCAGTGGCAATGTTATCATTCGGGAGTGGAGGGTCATTAACGTTAGGTTCCACAATATTGACTGGGTCAACATTATCATTATGTGGAACTTCATCAATTGAAATTGGGGGCAAGGAAGCTGGAATTGCCACCCTAACTTCATTGATTATGACATCCCTTACCTGATCACTCCCACTAACTTCGCCATTCTCAAGGAATTTGGCATTTCCGGTTTCCACAATTCTTGTTCTGTGTGTAGGACAGTAAAACCTATACCCTTTAGACTTTTCTGGATAGCCGATAAAGAACCCACTAATGGTTCTTTGATCGAGTTTCCTTTCATGTGGATTATAAATGCGTGCCTCTGCTGGGCATCCCCATACATGCAAATGTTGAAGACTCGGTTTCCACCCTTTCCACAGTTCAAATGGTGTCTTTGAAACTGCCTTACTGGGAACCCGGTTTCCAACATACACAGCAGTCATAAGGGCATGCATCCACAACTTCATGGGTAAGTTGGTATTACTCATCATTGTCCTTACAGCCTCTAATAGGGTTCGATTACGCCTCTCAGCTACACCATTCATCCATGGAGAACCAGGAGTTGTGTACTGAGGGACAATACCCAAACTTTCAAGGAGTTTTGCAAAGGGACCAGGATGTTGTCCTGATTCATCATATTTGCCATAATATTCACCACCTCTATCTGACCTTATGATTTTCACTTTATTTCCCAATTGCCTTTCCACCTCCTTAATGTAAACCTCTAAAGCGTTTACTGATTGAGATTTTTCATGCAAAAGGTAAAGGTAACAATAACGTGAATAATCATCGATAAATGTGATGAAATATTTCTCTCCACTCATGGAGGGAACATCAAAAGGACCACAAATGTCTGTATGTATAATTTCTAATAACGCAGTGCTTCTTGTGGACCCTTTCTTGGTGTGTTTGGTTTGCTTACCTTTAATGCATTCCACACACGTCCCAAAATCCGTAAAATCAAGAGAAGGTAACATATTGTTTTTAACCAATATGTTCATTCTTTCTCTTGAAATATGGGCCAAACGTTTATGCCACAAGAAGGAGGAACTTTCATTAGATCTTCCACGTTTCGAACCAACATTATTATGCAGAGAAACATTATGAGAAACACAAAGAGATTCTGAAAACAATTTATCCAAATAAATACGATATAATCCGTTTTCTAAAATCCCAGAACCAACAAAAATATTGTCTCGATACATACTAAAACAACCTTGTCCAAAACGTAATTTAAAACCACTATTATCTAACTTAGAAACTGAAATTAAATTGCGTCCGAAGGAGGGAACATAAAGTGTATCCTCCAAAATCAACTTAAATCTAGTGCTTAATTCCAAGCTAAATCTTCCAATGGCTTCTACTGAGGCTTTTTCTTTATTCCCCATGTATAAGGAGGCCTCATTTGAATTTATGGTTCTTGTCATAAGAAATCCCTGCAAGGAATTCGAAATGTGTACATTAGAGCCTGTATCTAGCCACCAAGTGTTAGAAGGAACTTCAACATAATTTGATTCGAAACATACTAAAGCCAAAGGCTTACCCTTCATTTCGAACCAATTCTTACGCTTTATGCAGTCTTGCTGAAAGTGCCCAGGTTTTCTACAGAAAAAACAACTTTCCTGCTTCTTAATTTCCTTCTTTACGCCAGATGCAGACGGTTTATCAGAAGGGCTTGGCTTAATGCCCGTCCTGTTTCCAAACTTACCCTTAGATTTTCCGCTTACATGATGCACATGATGTGCCTGGGGTAAACCACTATTCTTACTTGAGGCATCAGCCTCATCTTTCTGTTTGATTCTTGCTGCTTCCTGAACCAGTTTATTGGTCAATTCATTAACACTCCAAATTTCTTTAACGGTGTTGTAATGAAGGTGAAAAGCATCAAACTTATCTGGCAGTGAGTTTATTATAAACTGGGCAAGGAACGGATCCTCAACTTTCATGCCCAGTTTTCCCAACTTAGCTGCCAGATTCGTCATATGCAGCACATGTTGCTGCATGGTGGTAACATTCTCATTATACTTAGCAGTGGTAAGTTCAGACATAAGTCTTCCAGCTACCGCTTTATCGGTAGTCTGAAAGCGTTCCTTAATGATTTCCATATACTTACTGGCTGTAGTACAGCCTGTCTCCAAAATGGAGGACTTAATGTTTTGTGCAGTGGTAAGTCGTAAAAACTTTAAGCAAAGACTGTCACATTTCTTCCACCAGTTATACTCATCAAGTACTTCTTTACTCGCATCTGAAGCTGGTTCAGCAGGAGCTGTTCCAGTAAGCACCTGATCAAGTTCAAGAATACCTAAATAGAACTCGAGATGCTCCTTCCATTCTGAGTAATTAGTACCATCAAGTTGTGGTACTGCTTGGACACAATTATTGAGAGAGCTTTGCAACGGTACTGCATTATGAACAATGCTCAAAACATTAGGCTTTGAGTTTATCACACAATAGCAATTATGACTAAGACTTGAAACTTAAATGAGTAACTCCTAAACATTCATTAAGCAATGTGCAGTATCTGTGGACAACCTACGCATGCTTAATTACATAATCAAGAATACTCTCTTTAATGGGTGTTTTACTTTAATGTTAGGTTACCTGTGGGTAAAACCTTAATACGAGTTATTTCACCCCATTAGATGCTTAGTCGGATATTCACTGCATAATTTGAGTCCACTGTGGTGAACATCAACATAATGTGAATGCCCAATTTAAATACATTATGAGATCTATCGCGTACGAGATGAATTCACTGTGGTGAATTTCAACACGTCATAATGCGGAGGTCTCCTTTAATCGATACATAAGATATAATTAATGTATAATTGATATATAATAAGAATGTACGCTAAATAAATTAATTCTCTAAGCATAACGACATAATATTATACGAGCATACAGTAAAAACAAACAATAAGTATCGAAACAGCACGGGAAGACCTCGACCGAGTAAAACAACAGCTCGACCGAGTAGAAAATAAACAAAACACCTCGATCGAGAAAAACTTTAGCTCGATCGAGAACAAGGCAAAACGGAACCACTCGATCGAGTACACCATCAGCTCGATCGAGCAACAGCAAAACAGAGAAACCTCGATCGAGTAAACAGTAAGCTCGATCGAGCAACAGCCAAACAAAGAAACCTCGATCGAGTAAACAGTAAGCTCGATCGAGCAACAGCACTACAGAAAGGCCTCGATCGAGTAAGCAGTAAGCTCGATCGAGCAACAACAAGAATAAACCTCCTCGATCGAGTGAAGCTTTAGCTCGATCGAGTAGGTTAGAGATCAGACGACAATCATACGCATAATAATCATAATAAATCATTCAAATCGAATTAGGCAGTGCAGAAGGTCATCATAAATCATACAGTAATCATCATAGATCAATTAAAAACGAAGTAATTCGATTAGGGCAGCGAAAACGATTATGGTATAAGGATACAATATCTATCATAAGGGTATACAATCAATTATGAATGAATGTTACAACATCATGATTAAAGCATTAAATTCATTCATAAAAACATAATTAGAACATTAATCAGAATTACAACTATAATCACAATCTCGCTCTGATACCACATGTAAACATAAATTATAGGATCTTGATTATAACGATAATTACTGAGAGATACTTACGTGGTGCAGCCATCAGATCTGATAACAAAATCACTTGAGAAAGATAAAGAATAAACCCTTATTGCTTTGACTTCTCATGCCTTCCTTATTCTCTAATTCACTTTCTTTATGTGTGTTTCTAATATGAATGAATTAGGTTAAAGTTCAAACAGGTGTGCTTATATAGAGAGGTGGCAGGAGGGGCTTAATAGAATAAGTGGGCCTGTATGTTAATGGCATGTAAACATTAACCGTAATCCACTTAAACTAGGACTCCTATCAAAACCCGAAACAATATATTTAACCATTATTTAATTAAGGCGACTAGTATCAGTAATTAGGTCCACATAATAGAGAATTAAATAATAATTCTTACAGTTTGGTCAATACTTTGTGACAAATTCTAATTTAAGACGTATATCCGTCTTCTTTGACGTATATTCGTATTTAAAGAAGACGGGTGCGAATTTTCTCTCATAAGGAACTAAATGAGAAGATAAGTAGGGATTCATTTAATTTCCCACTTGCCCTTTCGGCTTTCACTTGCCTCATTGAGTGGGGGGATCCGATTCGTCTTCTTTGAAGACGGATATGCTTCGTTTCAATGAGACCAACTTATACTTTGTAGATTAGTTCTATATTAGTATATTCCCGGTGTAATGGATGTGTGATAGGTATAGAACTTTACTATTTTTTTTTTAGTATTGCTCCGTATATAGCTCAATCCGTCTTTCTATTTTTATTTGAGCAATAAATTGAATCTGAAAATTATGGATGGTACTCTCTTCATCTCGGCTATTTGTTACTTTTTCAGTTTGTTTCAGTCATTTGTTTACTTTTTTCTTTTCATTTCGTCCCGATCATTTATTTACTTTTTTCATTTTGTGGTGCCTCATTCATTTGTTTGCCTTTCTATATTAGACATGCTCCTAATGAGTAATTTGATAATACAATTGCAATATTTTTCACTTGTCATCCAATAACACAACCCACAAATTGTCATTTCCCCTCTCCTTCGTCTTTGTGCAAAAAAAAAAAAAACAAAGGTAAACAAGTCACGGGTACAAAAAGAGTATATTTTAATGAATTATACACAAATCACCGGAACGGAGCGAATATATTTTTGATGAATTTTACATGTTTTTTTTCTAATAACATATATTTTTAGCCACCACATCTTCTCATAAAAAATCAATTAACATTTTAACATAATAAGGGGAATCAACAGCTCAGTAAGTTTGTGTATAATGTGAGATTTGGAATTTTATACTCCCTCCGTCCCGGTTATTACTTTATCTCTTTTATTCTTTGTGAAAAGTATTTTAATCAAAGACAAACAAACGATTTGGACAGAGGGAGTATGTAACAACCAAGAATTTATTTTATTAGTAAAATCGTCTTAACCAATTATTTAATTAATTTGAAAAGGGAATTTATCCATATCAACAACTTATAAATATTCTACTTTATTTTTAATGATAAATTGATTTAAAATGCTAATATAATAAAATTCACTTTTACTCTTATGAGAATTTTTTTTTATTAATTTATTTGGCTTAAAATCACTTTGAATTAGCCTGATTATTGTGTAAGATAACCTAACACAAGAATTGTGTAAAGGCTTTTGTAAAATGGTCTACAATAATATTGTGTAAAACGAATTCCAAACTTAGTAATAGTAATCCAATTCTTGTGTAAAACAACCTAACACAACAATATGTGATAAATCAATAAACATAGATTAGTTCCTTTTATGATTATAACATCAGCTATATTACTCTTAAGTAGACTTGTGAAGCGCACCGGTCAAAATACGGGTCGAAAAAAAATTCTGGCATCTTTTATTTCAACATTTCTACGCTCAAGAAACATATTTTGTAAAAATAAAATCATATTTGATATTAGTAATATAATTATATTCATTACTTAATGTACTTATATTAAAGCATTTATGAATTGAAGTGAAATTATTTTAGTATTTGTTTATATTATTAAATAAAGAAAATTTTAAAATAAATATTTTCTAAAATATTGATCAAATATAATATAAAAAATATAAAATATTATAATAAATTTCTCATTTATATTTTACTCAACGGGTAGATCCAATCATGTTTTAAACCTAAAATAACATTCAAGTTTTGAGAGGTCTAGCCTTAAATGAACTCATCATATTCGAGTGGTTTCACTATGGTCCAACCATGTCAAATATTAGAATTTTGAACATAAAAGTAAAAAAAATCGTATATGTGGTTTCTTAGTTATCAACTTTCTTCCCACATACTTCCTTCCTTCAACTCCACTCTACCAAAATATTTTTTCACATTTGCCGAGACGTGTTTTACGCGGTAAATATCGTTAGCTACGTGTTTGCAAAAATTATAAAAGTTAGATATTAATAATGTACTCGTAAAGACGAATCAAACAAGATCACACATGAATATATTTTTTACTTATATATTGAGAGAAAATTGTCATTATATGTTTACTTGTGAATAGTGTACAAAAATGAAAGTGGTAGAGTGGAGTTGAAGGGAGGAAGTATCACTTAGTGTGGCTCCTAGGATTGTCTCGGGAATGGGCTTTGTGATCGATTCTATTCGATAGGCAGCCCCTTTCAACCTAAAAATGGTCCTAAAAAAGCGTCCTCCTGTTCCCCACCGCTATCGACATTCCTTTATTGATGATTTCAGCTTGGGATGTGATTCCAGCCCAAACATTCGACATGAGCTCTGGGTTGGAACATATCGACATCACGCCGACCATGGAAATATTTAGCTCGCAATACTCTTGCCCACAGCCGAGACGATCCGGACAAAATACGCCATCCTAATTTCATGTGGAAAGCTGGATTAGATTGCCTAGAGGACCGGACTCCAAGACTCCCCATTCTACGTTCGGGTTGAAAATGGGATAGTTTCGCTAATTATCTACATCACGAAGAACTTAAAAATTGCAGCATACTCGCTTTTCCCATACCCGTACCTAGAGGACACGCTCTTTTGTAACGGAACATCTCACGGAAAATTCTCTATTAAGTCGGCCCTTGTCCTTATTAAAGGCGCGTACACTCCCGTCGAAATTAATCCAACCGCTTGGGACCATATTTGGAGGCTTCTAGTACAACAAAGAATCAGCATGTTCGTTTGGCTCGCTGCCCATGCATAACCGTCTCATGACAAATTTTAATCGGGTACACCGTAGTTTCGCGGATGACCCCATATGCCCATGTTGTCAGAGCGAAGACAAAACTACAGATCACTTATTTCGCCATTGCCCAGTCTCGAATGAAATATGATCGCAACTTGGGGAGTGCGCCTCTTTGGAGGAATTTTACACGGAACCCTTCCATTCACAGATGAAAAAAATGCCATTAATGGTTCCTCTCTCGTAATAGCTAATTGGTGAATGATATATGCAATTACGTGTTGGTGGAGATAGCGGTAGAGAAACAATGTTGTTTTCGGCAAAGAAAGCGAAAACCCGATTGACCCCATCGAATTCCTCAAGCGCCAGTTTGATATATCCGAGCATTCGATCTGTTCTCTATCTTTATTCCAAGCCCAGGTACTTCTCCTACTGAACATTATATTAGATGGCATACTCCACCTTATGGCTGGTTTATGCTTAATACAGACGCAACTTCGCTTGGTAACCCGGGGCTAGCCGGGTGTGGTGGTCTCATTCGTGATGACTCGGGTAATTTTTCATCCGTTTTCACCTTCTCTTGTAAAATTTGCATCTCTATGAGGGCTTTGGAGGGAAGTTTGGAGCATGTAAGATCGCTTTGTCAAATTATATTTCTCGTCCACATGGACAATAGAACTTGCGTGAATTTCTTCCGTGATGACCAACTTCTAAGCAACAACCTCCGCCCTCTCGTCTTAAAATGCAAGGAGCTAATTAATAAAGATGGTCGGGAGATCCAAATTGATTTCACGAAGGCAATCGAGCTGTGGATTGGTTAGCAAATAGAAGACTCCACTCGTCGCCATCGCTAACTGTGTGTCGACACCGCCTGAGGGACTTCGATCTGTTCTTCGTGAAGACGTGCTAGGAGAATCTTTTCCTCGTTTAGTAGCTAATTAGTTTCGGACTCGCACCTCCTATGTACCAAAAAAGAGAAATAGTTATCAACTTTCTCAAGTAAGCATATAATATATTGATTCGTTATCAAGAAACTAACCCTACATCTATTCCATTGATTTTCATTGTATACATTTGGTGGAAGGAATTTTATGAGTTGTTTGGCTGTTTTTCAAATTCACGTGAATGAGAAGTTTGAAGGAAGTGCAAAATGAGGTCTTATTTAATTGTCCGATTCATGAAAAGCTCAAGTATCTATGAAACTCTAATTCCTTACATAATGTAGGAAGTTATATACCTAATTTTCGCATAATATGCAAAACTTTTAACATGAATTGAGTTAAAATATCACAACTAAACAATATTTTTACAAGCAAGATTATATCAATTTTATTTCAAGGAGACTCTACTTTTCTATAATCAGCAAAACACGTACTCTAAAATGGAGCATACTAAAACAAAAGTAATTCTTGTGTCCAGTGTCATTCGAAAGGACGTACTCCTTACACCTAAATTACAATAATACTCTATTTTATTCCTCCTCGTTCAAATGTAATGAGGACCATGTCCCAATAATTTTTCCTAACACAAATACAATATAATTTGATTTCCTTTTGGGAAGAACATAAAGAAGTGGGAGTGATAGATGAAAAGAAATGCAAGTTTGTCCAAGAATGTTGATGAAGAGCAGTTTGAAAAATAGCCAAATTCCTCTGTTTACAGGCAACTCCACTTCCACAACTAAACCATACACATGTCACTCTAAAAAACATAGAAACAACGAAAGACATACCAACAAATACCTAAATTGATACCCCATTTCCATTCTATATTATCTTAATTAGAATAACCAAATAGTTGTTGTTCCTCAACATATCAAAAAGCTACCTACTTTACAATCATAACTACATTCTCAATCTCAATTATTATACCCCTTCCTTCCTTCCTCCACTTCCTCCTTTTATTCCCCCTTTTTCTCATTTCATCGCTCCATCTTTACGCAATCTTTGTACCTTTTTTAATGGGTAACGTCGGAAGCAGCGCCGGAAACGCCAATCGCAACCGCCGTCAAGGAACCCATCGCCGACAACAACAACAACAACAACAACCACCTCCACCACCGCAACAGCCACCGTCGCAGCAACCGCCGACTCAGCCAACGGCTAACAGGTACGTGTTCGCAGCGGCGACACCGTATCCGGCACCCTACGCGAACCCGGGTCATGTTGGCGGGTATTACCAGTACCATCCGGGTTATTACCCGGCGCCACCGCCGCCGCCACCGGGTACGGCGGTTGGGGGAATGGGGATGGGGTTGAGGATGCCGTTGCCGGCGCCGTATGATCAGCATCACCAAGGCGGCGGTGGGAGGTATCCTTGTGGGCCCATGATACCGGCGCCGGCGCCTTATGTGGAGCATCAGAAGGCGGTTACGATACGAAACGATGTTAATATTAAGAAGGAGACGCTTAGGGTTGAGCCTGATGATGATAATCCTGGCAAGTTTCTTGTTGCTTTTACTTTTGATGCTACTGTTGCTGCCAGGTATTTTTCTTCTTTCTTTTATTATTTTAATTGTTTATGGGATAGTAGTAGTTGTTCAATTTGAGCTTCTTTTGTGTTGAATTCCCTCTATGTTCGATTAAAATATTCCTCACATATAGGAGTATTGATTTGGAAATGAAATAAATGGAGGTAGTATGATGAAGCAGCATGTTGTTGATGAGTTTAGTGTTGCTTTGATCTGGTATTGGGCGGAACGTTCTTACACTCCGTAGCTTTAAGTTCCAAGGGTGAGGCTCTAAGATTCGAGTTTAATTACTCATTCCATAATCTTAAAATGCTCATTCAGTTGCATCTCTACATGTCTGAGGGAAGGTTTTGAGAGTTGGATTTGGAATTGTTCCACTTTGTGTCCTTAGGTGGCGTTAAATCACTAGTAACGATGTTTACTAGATGGTTTCAACTTTCAAGGCTATAATGAAGCACAGAAGTTTTTGAGAGTTGGATTTGGAATTGTTCCACTTTGTTTGCTTGGGTGGTGTTAAATGAGTAGCTATGATATTTATTAGATTATTTCAAGGGTAAAATGAAGCACAAAGGTGCTTACATGATGCCATGGTTTTCATAGTTTACGTTCTACACTTTTCCTTGCTCTGAGAGGGTTGATGTATAATTATTGTGGGAGTGTATCTTGGTGAATTTATATGGAAGTTCTTTCGGCAACTGCCGAATATGAATGTGAGATGGGTTAACTTGTATTCATTTGGGGCATTATTATTATGTTGCCAATGGTGGATAAACATTAGAGTTTCTTATGATGGAAGTAGGAAGCTCGAAAGTTTTTAGTGGGAAAAAAAATACTTGGACATAGTACTCTTCCAAGTGTAGGAAGTCAACTGTAGGAAGTTTTTAGTGATGGTGTGTCGCACGTTCTTTGTCCTATGAAATGCTTGAGAACTGAAGGGCCGTGAATTGACCGGAACCAAATCACCAATATGACCTGCATGAATGTTTATTGTTATAAGCTAACCATTAGCCATGAAGAACTTGACAATAATATACCCCCAAATGACCCAAACTCGAGTTAATATAACTTGGCTTAGACCCGATTTTTTGCAAACTCGAAAATTATTCTCCCCAAATTGACCCGTCCCAAACCTCAACTGGTTGACCCATTTTGTAGGACAATGTTAGATATTACTCCCTCCATCCCATAGTTATTGTCCACCTTTCTATTTTAGGAGGATACAGGGAAACTGGGTGATATAGCTATTCTACCCTTAGGGGTGATAACTAGTCGAGTCAAGCTCCTGTGCTCGTGAAGAAAAACTCTAGCTTGCGCCGATTTCAAGCTCACCCAAACTGAAAAAAATGAGCTCATTAGCAAGCTTGTCTCGAGCTCGTGATCAACTCAGAGCCTATATATATTATTCCCAAGTTTTTCGTTTTTTTTCTTTCGATACTTTCAATAACATGAGTGAAATTTCCATACAAAATATTAGGCAAACTAATGACAACATTTGATATGGTGATACAAATATATAATCATGGTAAAATTTTATTGTAAAATAAAAAGCAAAGTGTATCTAATTACACTTGTTCGAGAGACTTGTGAGCTTTAGCTCGGCTTGACTCGTTAAGTTTTCAAGCGTCGAGCCGAGCTTTAACCGAGCCGGGCTCGAGTTGCTCGCGAGCTGTCTCGTCTCATTATCATACCTATCTACCCTTAGAATTATAGGAAGTTGAGACAATAATATTGTGGTGGGGAGTGAATAGTTAATACTTAATATTCTAGGGGGAATATTGGATGTTCAAACTTTTTCATTACTAAATTTAGAAAGGGAACAATTATATTTTTAGGATAAGTTTTAAGAGCAAGAGGAC
Source organism: Heliosperma pusillum (assembly GCA_022085475.1). Lineage (NCBI taxonomy): Eukaryota > Viridiplantae > Streptophyta > Magnoliopsida > Caryophyllales > Caryophyllaceae > Heliosperma > Heliosperma pusillum. The sequence goes on from JAIUZE010005930.1 coordinate 24,252, forward strand.
AATAAAATTGGGATGGAAGTAATATATGATATTGGGGCGAGTCCTTAAGTATATGTACTACAACGTAGTAGCACCCAAGATTGTTCAAATTACCAGTATGAATGTCTCTTCTAAGTTTTGGTGAGATGAGTTCGGTTGCCTTAGAGCTATCCTTTTGAAGCCCGCTCACTTGTATCAGTTTGCATCGCATTTCTAGATCTTGATTATAAGCGCTAAATAACATGTTTCAGCATCGTTAATATCCTTTGCTTATAGCCCTATACATAGATCAAGCTGGTGAGTTTATCTATCGTAGCTAGATGTCTGAGGTTGGAGATCCGAGGAATGCAAGAGTATAAATCTCCAAAGAGGGAGTTTTAATTGCATTGTGGTTCTATGTGGCTCAAATTTGGACTAAACCGGATACTTTACACCAAGACTTATCTTATTGCCTATTTGCCTATTAATATAACTTATATCCCTATACTTAGATCAAGTTGGTGAGTTTACTATCTTAGCTAGATGTCTGAGGTTGGGGATCCTAGGAATGCAAGAGTATTAAATCTCAAAAGAGAGAGTTTTGATAGCATGGCGGTTCCATGCGGATCAAATTTGGACTAAACCGGATAGTTTACACCAAGACTTATCTTATTGCCTCTTTGTCTATGAATTACATGCTGATGAAAGTCTACTAATATTTCTGTTTGATCTTTGGTTGCAGTATTACTGTAATATTTTTCGCAAAGGAAGGTGAAGACTGCCAGCTAACACCTACAAAAGAAAGCATACTACCTCCAGTTGTTGTACATTTTGAGCAAGGACTAGGCCAAAAGTTCAGACAACCTGCAGGAACTGGTATTGACTTTTCTATGTTCGCGGAGGCTGAGCTGCTGAGAGAAGGCGATGTGGATGTATATCCTCTTGCAGTGAAGGCTGATGCATGTCCACCTACTAATGAGTCTGGTACCATTGAACACACTGTTCCAGCCAGCACAAACTCTCAGATAAATCAAGCAATCTTTGTAAAAGACAAAGGGGAATTCAAGTTGAAGGTGCTTAAGCAGATACTGTGGGTTAATGGAATGAGGTATGAGTTGCAGGAGATCTATGGAATAGGGAACTCCGTGGAGGGTGAAATTGATGCCAATGACCCTGGAAAGGAATGTGTTATCTGCTTGTCGGAGCCCAGAGACACAACTGTCCTTCCTTGCCGACACATGGTAATTATCCTTGCTTAAATACACGGGCTGTGTGGAGTGTTTTCATTATCTAATTGAATCTAAACATAAAAAATGGCTTACTAAAGTCACTGCGCTTCTTTTTCTTATGATGTAGCAGTCGTTCATAATCACTAAACATCGTTGAGCGGTAGTGTAAAGTTAACCCTTTCCCTTGCCTCGTCATTTGTGGGAGCCTATAGACACTTGGGTAATGTTGTTGTTGCTCTAGATTATAAAATATCAAAATCAAAATGGGGCGGGGCCTTGGGGGAAATATCTATGAAAGATGATTCTATCTAGGCTTGTTTTGTTTGAGCAACTTTGCTGTATAGATTAGCAAATTAGTCCATACCTGTTAATAAAAATTCATTACATTTGTATGCACCTTGCAGATAATTAATGTGCAAAGTTCTCTTACATCTTTATTTTCGCTATTATGCCATCCAAATGCTTTTCAATCAAAATTTGTTGTGACTGGTTCATATAAAACCAGCCTCAAATCATTTTGAGACTCCTGCTTTTTTTGTTTTTGCTGACAGTGCTTCTGCTTTCGGTGTGATTCTATGGCAGTGTATGTGTAGCGGGTGTGCAAAGGTATTGAGGTTTCAGACTAACCGGTGCCCTATATGCCGTCAGCCTGTGGAACGGCTTCTGGAGATTAAGGTCAATAATGGAAACGAGGAAGAAACCAACACTTGACTTCTCTTGTATGCCGGTGGGCCTCCCCAAAAATCTTTTCGGGGCACAAAAAAGGTGACCAGTTTACTCTTGTCGGTGCTTTCGGATACTTTTAGAAGCATAGAGGTCTTTGTTGCTGTCCTCTCCAGAAGAGCAACAGATAAAAAAAATATTGCCGTGAGTGCTTTAATTAACAAACATGTACAGGCATTATGCTACACTCATATTTCTGCAAAACTTGATCGCTTAACATAATATAAGTAAATAGCATGGTTTGGCTTATAGACAGCGACTATTGTTACATTTTGGGGTCTCTTCCTTCCTGATGCTGGGTAAAAATTGCTGGGAGCTACTTTTTCGAACAAGTGGGTGACGCTAATCTCAGGTAAAATCCTCTCTTAATGCTAAGGAGTCGGTTTCTAAGGAGATTTATATTTTAAATTTCAATGGGAAAACGGGTAGCTTGAACTAGAGAATGCATGCATCATAATTTTCCTCCCATAGTTTAAGCACAAATTCTCATTGAAGACGAGCATTAATCCGTCACAAGCTGAAGACGGATAGTACCCCTCTCACATTTGTAGCGAATTGGGTGAAGGGGAGGAGTACAATGCTGTGAGAGTATGGGTTCCACACTTCCACGACCACGTTATCCCATTGCCTCTGAGGCGTCGGCTTCTTTTTAATAATGAGGCTAGAACTCTGCTTGGATATAGGTTGTCTTGTCACTCTTTCATCTGTAATAATCACCCGTGAAGTGTGACACAGGCTATATTAAATGTAAAAAGTTATCCACCTAAGAGAGAGAGGCCCACTTGCATGGTGAAATTTTTCACCTGTCCGAAAATGGGTGAGAATGAATTAATTGCCCACTTTTTTTTTGCTTTTGCGTACCATCAGGTGAAAAATTGCGCCATGTGTCTATCCTTCAACCACTCTATTTTCTTTGCCAACGGCTATATGCAACGGTAATATTTCAGCTAAAATTCCTTTAATTTTTTTTTTTTTAAAAAAATAAAATAATCATAATTCATATTTTTTCCCCCTCTATAAAATGAGCCTAATATCAATACATTTCCTCACACTTCTTCTTTTATATTCTCTCTACATATCTCTCCAAATTACATATTATATCTATTATTTACACAAATATGAATCCTCATAATCGTAATAATATAAATCGTGATATAAATAAGAATATGAATCCTTCTAATATGAATCGTAATGATATGAATCGTGATATTAATTATACTAATTATCATCCTCCTCAAGATAATATTAATTATACCAATTATCATCATCCACAAGATCCTTCTCAAGTGCAACCACTTTATCCATTTTCATATAATTACACTACTTATCATCCTAATCCTACTCTTTCTCAACCAATTAGACCTATTTGTACTCCGTTTTCAACATATCCGCAACCCGTTTATCAAACAGTAGATCCCTCACAAACTCCCCCAAGTTACCACAATTCAAATGAAACTGAAGTGGAAGCTAATACGGGAAATGGAAAAACACCCACTTCAAATACGGGTAGATCTAATCTATGGCCTGTAGTAGAAGATGAAGCCCTAATTTCGTCATTCATGAGGGTTTCAGAAGATAGTATAGTTGGCACGGACCAAGCGAAGGAAGCATTTTGGAATACGGTTAAAATGTTTTACGATGAGGCCCAAGAAGCTAATCCCGGTGTCTTGAAGATACGAACTCGTGCTATGCTTGATGGTCGATTTCGAAGAATCTCAACTCAAGTCATGAAATGGAGTTCGTGCATGGAAATAGCCACCAGGAGGAAGAGAAGTGGAATGAGTGAAGACGATGTTATTGCCGAGGCTAGAGAATTATACAGTCCAGGTAAATTCGCTTTGGAGCATGCTTGGAATATGTTGAAAAATTATGAAAAATGGAAAATAGCAATTTCTCCATACTCTAAAGAGCGTTATGATAGTACTCCAAGTCAAGTTGGTGGTAACGATGGAAGTAATAGTAGCGGGAAAAGAGTACGCCTCGAGGGTGAAGAGTACTCTACACCCATATCTCTTGATGGTGAAAGTGTGGCTAGTGAACGACCTGAAGGTGTCAAAGCTGCGAAGAGAAACAAAGGGAAGAATAAGGTTCATGGTAGTACTTCCGAAGTTGATGAAAATTTTCAAGCCGGAGTTAATAAGAGATTGGAAATGATTACTTAAACAACCTCCCAAGAGCATGAGCTTCAACAACGTAAGCTGCAGGTTGAGGAAGCGAGGATTCAGTTACATCGAGAAAGGATGGAGTTTACTCGAGAAAGAGAAGCAAGAATAAAAAAGGAAAATGATTTTAATACGCTTCAGCAATTACTTGCCGCAACACATTTGCCTCTCGAACTTGAAGATTATAAGCAAGAGTTGTTGCAATCATTTAAGCGTCGTTAATTATGTTTACTAGTTTATTTATATGTGTGTTAGTGTTTGTTTTTAATTGTCTACGCTTTAATTTAGTTATGTTTTAATTTTTTTAAAGTTTTAATTGTTTTTTTTTATTTGGTGTTGTTTATTATTAATGGATTCAAGTTATCTATGTTATTAATTTATCTGACAATATCTTATCTTTTATCTCTTACACAAAATCTTATCCAACGAACAAGGTCCAATGACTGAGATATCAATCTGACAAGATCTTATCTTTTATCTCTTATACACAATCTTATCTTATCTTTAACTTTTATCTCTTTATACACAATCTGATCCTTATCCTTATCTTTACACACAATCTTATCCAACGACCAAGATCAAATAACTGAGATATCAATCCAACGGCTTGAATAGAAAAATCTTGTCTATAACTAGTACAATACTCCAACACTTATTACTCATCTCCCATATCTTATTACTCTACATCTATTCTCATATTTATCTTTTTTCTCTAATTATTCTCTCTAATTTCTATACATTTCGTATTTAAATATGAATCATAATAATTTTAATAATATTAATTCATATAATTTTAATAATATGGATTCAAATAATAATAATAATAATAATAATAATGAGGATTTAGATAATTTTGATGATTTTAATTCCTCCTTGTCTTCAAATTATTCCTCGGATGAGCGTTTTCAAGTACGTTCGGAAGAGAGAAGACAACTAAGAAATATTATATTTAATGAAGTTCGACAATCACTAATTCAACCACCTCGAATTCCCCGGAGACGACCTCGACGAAGAAGAAGGTATATTGAGAGGAACCGAGAAGATGGTCACCAACGACTATACAACGACTACTTCGCTCCTAACCCGGTGTACACAGATAAGATGTTTCGACGAAGGTTTAGAATGCGTAGACCTTTGTTTCTGCGAGTGGTAAATGGTGTCCAGGCCGCTAATGATTACTTTGAAGATGGGCCAGATGCAACCGGTAGGGACAGTTTTACCTCGCTTCAAAAATGCACTATGTCAATTAGAATGCTTGGTTATGGAGACTCCGCCGACAGGATCGACGAGTATTTAAGAGTTGGTGAATCAACCGCACGAGAGTGTCTCCAATACTTTACTGATGCAGTCATTTCTCACTTTGGAACTGAATATTTAAGGCTTCCCACGGTAGAAGACACTCAAAGGTTACTTCAAATCGGAGCATCTAGAGGTTTTCCAGGAATGTTGGGGAGCATAGACTGTATGCATTGGAAATGGAAGAATTGCCCAAAAGCGTGGCAAGGGCACTTTCAAGGGCGTAATTCAAGTCCGACGGTAATTCTGGAAGCTATTGCCTCACAAGATTTATGGATATGGCATTCCTACTTTGGTACTCCAGGTTCGGCAAATGATTTAAATGTTTTACATCGTTCACCAGTTTTTGATGCCTTATTAAATGGGTTTACTCCACGCGTTAATTATATGGTAAATGGCAATCAATATGATTGCGGTTATTATTTAACGGATGGTATTTACCCAAAATGGGCTACCTTTATTCAGTCGGTAAGACTTCCGCAAACTCCCAAAGATAGGTTATTTGCAACAAAACAAGAAAGTGTTAGAAAGGATGTTGAACGTGCTTTTGGCGTATTACAAGCTCGCTTTGCAGTTATACGTAACCCAGCGCGTTATTGGAGTAAAGAATTTATTCATAAAATAATGACAACTTGCATCATATTGCATAATATGATTGTTGAAGATGAGCGAGAGTCATACGCTGGTTATGACAATATACAAGAGTACATTGGTAATCATAATGATGATGAAGAACTTAGTGTTGATGCTCCCGCCTATGAGATAGGATATATCGAAGATATACATCAGTTTGTGGCAAATAGAAATGTTATGCAAGACCCACGAAGGCATCAAGCTCTTAAAAAAGACTTAATTGAACATATATGGCAACAATTTGGTTAATTAAGTTTTATTCTTGCAGTTCATGCAATTTGGTTGTATTATATTTATTTCAATAGTTTATTTACTTACGTGTCAGTGTTTATTTTTAGTTGCTCTACGTTTTAATTTATTTATGTAGTAATTGTTCTAAGTTTTAATTGTGTAAGATAAAGATTATTGAAGAGTAGATGTTTTTTTTTAATGTTAACTTTGCCTACGTTTTATTTGGTTTTTATTTAGTTAATGTAATGCACTATTTTCTATCTTTAATTAAATTAAGAATAAATGTGTGTCGTAGAATCAAAAACGTAATTAAAAATATTACTCGAGATTAAAGATACAATATATGTAAGGTCTATACAAATAAATATATTTACGAATACAATTAATTTATATTCAAAAAAACCGTGTAAAAAAATGAAATTCGAATTTACAATAATAACGGAAAAAATAATAAATTTTAAACTCAAGAATATAATATGATTACAAATATTTATAATGAAGTATAAAAAAAATAAAAGTGAGAGTTAGTGGAATGTTGATGTGGATAGTGTGAGGTATAGTAAAGTATGTAAGATAATGAAAGTTGAGTATTTGTAGATGTGGGTGTTTTTTTTATGCTTTTTGGTAAATTTTTGTGGTGAGTGGAAAGCTGAGGTGGAAGCTGAATAGGAGAGAGAAAAGCTGAAAAAGTGTATGATGAAAATGGGTGAGATTTCACCATTGTGGATGGTCTAACATATTTTGAAAGGTGATGGCAGGTGAACCCGTACACCTATCATTCACATACCCTTTTCCATGATAGTGTTGTTTAAGACGGGCACTATCCGTCTTAAGCTTAAGCCGGTCAAATACTAGCACATGGTAGTAATAAAGACAGTTTTTGGTACTTCACAGGCAACAAGTGGGTAATTTGGTATGTATTTTACTCGTCTTAAGTTTAAGACGGATATTGCCTGTCTGAAATGAGAATCTGTGTTTTCTTTGTTAGAACCAAACGACCCTAATTTGAAACACAAATTATCATTTAAGACTGGACGAACCTATTTTTGGAGTGATTATCATTAGATGATATTTATACAAGTACAAAATATTTAGAGATTGATGTTAGTAGTACTAATGAAGTACAAGTAAATATCTTTGATTATATATTCACAAATTCTCATTCTCATGTGACGGACCGATCCGTCGCAAGTTACATGTAAAGGAAATCTTTATCCTTGGTTTACTGCTTATACAGTCATACTTCCTCCATTCAACTCCACTCTACCAAATTATTTTTTCACGTTTGTCGAGACGTGTTTTACGCGGTAAATATCGTTAGCTACGTGTTTGCAAAAATTATAAAAGTTGGATATTAATAATGTACTCGTAAAGACGAATCAAACAAGATCACACATGAATATATTTTCACTTATATATTGAGAGAAGATTGTAATTAGATGCCGACTCATGAATAGTGTGCAAAAATGAAAGTGGTAGAGTGGAGTTGAATGGAGGAAGTACTTGTTAAAAATATCTACCATAAGAGTATTAATAGCAGTAGGTCTTGCTTGCGACGGATCGGATCTTGCGACGGGTATTTTGTGAGAGGAAATGGGTAGAGGGGACAAGGTGGGCACCCCCCATGTGCTTCTCCACTCACCCTTGATGGGTATTTTGTGAGAGAATATGGTATCCGTCTTAAGCTTGCGACGGATAGTGTCCGTCACAAATGAGAATTTGTCGTATTAATAGTACCCACTTTTCCATTCAACTTTTACTATTCAAGAGTCTAAGTTAAAAGTCTTGATTCCAATATCAATAGAAGACCCACTACTTTATCTCCAGTCCCATGTGATAACAGTAGTTTAGAAATATCTTTTTTACAATAATAAAAATCACCTAAGAAATTATTGAGTCTCTTGATTGCTCCATAATTATACTCGTTTAGGGGCGGTGTTTTGTGCACTGATATCAGTACGTCTGACTAAGACGAGCACGATCCGCCATAACTCACACGCTGAACACGGATAGTGTCCCTTTCATAATATGCAAGTGAGAGGGCAAGTGGGGAGATCCATTTACCCTCCACTTGTCCTCCCCACTTGCATATTGTAAGAGAGGCACTATCTGTATTCAGCTTATGACGTAGTGCCCGTCTTCAATGAGAATTTGTGCACGGATATATGTATGATGTAGGAGGCACTGAGTTTTGAATAAGACAAATTCATAGCCAAGTGTTTGTTTGATGAAATGAAGGTTTTATTTTTTCAAATTCAAGGAGAGGCTAGGTATGAGATTGATACATATGAGTTGATCTGGCAAAATGGATCCAATTTGATAAGGTTGACTTGAGATCTAAAAGTGATATAGTATTGTTTGACCCGATTGTGACCGAAAATCCGAAATGTTCCGAACTGGCCCGACCCAAACATTGGTTGGCCCACTGTTGACCCGACCCGACCCAAAACCATCTCCACGTAATCACCCACTTAGAAATGATCTTGATTGATTCATGACCCGAAATTACAAGTATTAAGTTATATTAGTACTCCGTATCATTTATCTTAAAATAAAGGGTAGTAACAATTTTTGTAGGGTGCTCTAAATTAGTCATATTTTAGTACTAATAAAAGTTTTTGACCATTGACCCGACCCAAATTGGCCCTAACCCAGATATGACCCTACTCCAAACAACACGACCTGAAGTGGCCCAAACTCGAAATGACTCGATAGCTTAACATCCAAAACTGACCGCAATCACAAAATTACTCGACCCAACCCGACCCGAAACAAAGTGTGTAACAAATTCAAATTAACGCGAGTCAAACTCGAACGAATGGACCAATTTGCCACCTCTAAGGCAATGAATATCAAAAAATATATAAAAAAATATTCCCTCCTAGTCACTCATTTCTTCCCCTTTCCCTTTTACACAAAAATTAAGGAAATGAATTTGGACCACACAAAACACATTACCCCACATACAAATGAATTTAAACCACACAAAACACACAACCCTACATCCAAAAAGGGAAAGAGGGAAGAAACCCGACTTACCCAATAAGGAAAGAGGGATGAAATGAGCGACTAGGAGGGAGTACGTAATAATGTAAATCAATTTTTTTATATATTGATTTGATTAAATCTTTACTCGCATGATTTTAAATTTTAAAAATAATGATTCAAAATGTTGTTATAAAGGTTTTTATACTCTAATTGGGTTCCAACTCCATATCGCCTATACTTTAAACAAATACTCCCTCCTATTCATGGTATTCTTCCCTATTTTCTCTTTCGGTTATTCATGTTTTCTTCCCTATTTCCTTTTTTGGATGTGGGGTAGTCTGTTTTGTGTGGTCTAAATTCATTTGTGTGTGGGGTAGTGTGTTTTGTGTGGTCAAAATTCATTTCCTTAATCTAAGAGCTAAAATGAAAGGAGAAGAATACATTGAATAGGAGGGAGTGAACCTCATACAATCATACCATCCTTGTATGATTCTGATACCAAACTCATATATCCACACACAAACAAGCGGTAAAAGATATGATAGAAAAGAAGGCACTAGTTTTAGACTTATCAAACTCGTCAGGCGAGCGATTTTCAAATTCAGTCATTTTGTGTTTGAGTAACGAGTCATGTCTATACAAGTCGAGTTTATATGAGTTTCGGGTCAAGTAACGGTTGAAAACGGGGAATATTTATGTCATTTTACAAATTCTTATTTTGTTAAATTTAATTATACATATAATAATTATCCAGTTTAATATTTACTCCATTCATATCCAAATACATCACTTCCTTTGTTGACATTATTCATGAGCGAATAGAATAGTCGATATTCCTTGCGATATATCAGAAAAAATATAGTCATGCGAGATATTGTTTGATTCGTCTTTGTAAAAACAATAACACTATCAAACTTTCTCTTTTAATGTAAAACCGAAGATTTTTACGGATTGATGTGTAAAAGAAAATTATGTATTTGGATATGAATGAAGGCATATATACAAGATATTTGTAAGAATAAGCGTTTTTTGTCAAATATATTCAATATATCGCAATATATATGAAGTATTGGATTATCAGTTGTTACACATATTTTGTGATTTAGCAAATAATGAGTACATTTATATGGTAATCATTTAAGTAAATGAATCCTCTGGTAAATATTATTTTATATTAGTTTCATGTGTTGTAAATACAAATTTTCAATCAATTTTATTATTTATGAACGATTTTTCCAAGTTATTTTCGGATGGGTTTCGGTCGGTTTTTGGGTCGAGTCATTTTTTTGATAGATTTACTCAGTTTCAATTTTTTTCTTTTAAATTTTGGTATACATATGACATATCTGAATTCTCTTGAAGCCTCTTTTGATTTGGGATATACAAATACCTCCAAAAGAAAAATTATAAGAATTAACAAGGAGTTGTGTACTGCACAAATTCTCATTGAAGACGGGGCATATCCGTCTTCAATAAAGACTGATCTGATTCTTTCTTACAAGGAGACAAGTGAGGATCCATTTAGTTCTTCACTTGCCCTGCCATTTGCCTCCTTCTGAAAGGGGATTTGACCCCGTTTATATTGAAGAATGAAGACGTATCCGTCTTCAATGAGACTAAGTGTGTGTAGTGTTATTTTGTGTAATCTGACTCTCGATCTCTTTAATTGTTCAATAAGCGGAAATGTTCACAAATTCTTATTTAAGACGGAGGTATCCGTCTTAAGCTTAAGACGGATACCATATTCTCTCACAAAATACCCATCAAGGGTGAGTGGAGAGCACATGGGGGGTGCCCACTTGTCCTCTCTACCCATTTCCTCTCACAAAATACCCGTTGCAAGATCCGACCCGTCTTAAGCAAGACCTACTGGGAAATGTTTGTCTGTTCTGTTTGACAGGCACTGTAGAAGAGTAGGGAACTAGAAAAATTTATTCATTAACGGAAGAGCATACTAATAGTAATAATAATACAGCAAAAAGGACAAAACAACAATGTTGAAAATAGTACCTACTCCACTCAAGGTCAAGGGGCACAATGAAACAAGATCCATGACACAATCACAATAAACAAGTGCGCCATGATGAACTAACAACGACGTCGTTTGAAACTTATGTACATATTTTTTTTTTTTTTTTGAAACTTGGGGACACAATAACATGTCAAATTGAAGGCAATAGAATCCGTTGAGCCAAAAACCATGTATTCCCTATTAATTAGGTGATGACTAACTTGTCCGACGGGTTAATGACGATCATACGACGTTGGCTGAGCTTCTGAATGACCCAAGAGCCTTGGCGAAACCGGCTCTCAATATGTATTGATGGTATATTGCAGCTATGGCAGCTCCACTGAATGGACCCACCCAGAAAATCCACTGCATTAAGACCATACAACAATTATGTGAAAATGATGTTTAACCATTTGTTTTCTAACAACTTGACTTAATTTGTGTTATATATGCAATTTAGTCAATTGGAGTGAGTGTGACATTAACATTATGAACCTCACAATAATGAATAATATTAAGTTGGTATGAGATAAGAATACATACTTGGTCATCCCAAGCTTTTTTGTGGTTGTAGATGACCGCAGCTCCGAAACTTCTAGCAGGGTTGATACCCGTGCCAGTCACAGGGATTGTAGCTAAGTGAACCATGAACACAGCAAATCCAATTGGAAGCGGTGCCAATACCTATTAAGTGATCCAATAAAGTGAGACTCGAAACTTTGTTTTAAATATTAGTACGAAGTACACCGTATGAAAAGGTACTTACAGGAACATGAGAGTCCCTAGCGTTGCGTTTAGGGTCAGTAGCAGAGAAGACGGTGTAGACAAGGACAAAAGTACCGATAATCTCAGCACCCAAACCAGTGCCCTTGTTGTACCCATCCGCTAACTCATTCGCTCCACCACCGAACCTGACGTAGTATGCGCTTTGGAAGGCCTTAACCAACCCAACTCCGCATATGGCTCCTAAACATTGAGCTACCATGTACAATATGGCCCTAATCAATGATAGTTTTCTGGCTAATAGTAGCCCTAATGTCACTGCTGGGTTTATGTGTCCACCTGCCCACATTTTAAGCCAATACCTAATCATTAGCATACAAATTATTGTTTAAGATCGTTCTATTAATAGCATAATTTATTTTAATAACCCCATTTTTGTCTTTCTAATTCTTGGAAACACAGTTAATGGCCTAAACTGTGATACAAAACAAAATAGTGTAGTCGTTATATCGTTTTCAGAGCCAGAATTTACAGTTAAGGGCGAGTAAGAACATAAGGAAAACTAGATTTTTTTACATGTAGTTAAATTTCGGAATTTTTTATTTTTCAGCAGGGACGAGCGTCCTTCTTCTCCACCACTGCATTATATTAGTGTAGTCATTATATTATTATTGGAAACACAGTTAACGGCCTAACCGGTGATACGAAACAAAATTAGTGTAGTCATTATATCATTATTGGTAGAGGCCAAAATTTACAGTTACGGGTCGAAAATTTTCAGCAGAGGAACGAGAAATGACATAAGGGAAACTCGATTTTTTTTCTTTTCTAAAATTTAGCTAAAATTTTTGAATTTTTCATTTGGGTGTGTTTAGCGCCCCTGCTAACCTCCCTTGCTCCACGACTGCATCACATATTAATGTGCAATCAAAAGTGTTTTGTACAAGGAAGCAATTGATAGAAAAAGAAAGAGTTGATAAAAACATACCAGATATACCAGCAGTGCAATAAACAAGGATAAAGATCATGCCACCAAAAGCCCAAGCAATACCAAGAATGCCAACACCAGCACAGTCATCTGCAGGCAATACAGCAGTCTGACTCTTGTAACCAATGACAGTTAAAACAGTTATATACAAGAACAAGAGTGTTGCTACAAATTCAGCTATAAGTGCTCTGTAAAATGACCATTTTGTCAGCTCCTCTATACTAAATAATGCTGATGGTGGAGGCTCTTCATAGTCTTTTCCTACTGCTGCCTGACCTTCCACATCTTTTCCCATTTTTTCTTTCTACTCTTTAATTTGCTTACAAAGATTTAGCTTCAACTATAGACTATGAGACTATTGCTCAGAGTGAGACTTGTGGTGTTGTGATACGTTTGGTGTGTTGTGGGAGAAACATATATAGAACCCTATTTATTGGCTCCTTTGTGGACTCTCTTTTCCTTTTTTTTTTCATTCAATAATTCATCTCTCTCGTTCATTTATTTTTTAGTTACATTTTTTTTAATTGTTTATTTGATCATCCACAATCCACATCTACTTGATCCAATCGTCATCTAACATTCATATCTACAAAGACAAATTCTCATTGAAGACACGAGACATATTCGTCTTCAATAAAAACGGATCGGATTCTCTCTCAAAAGGAGGAAAGTGAGAGGACAAGTGGTGATCTATTTAGTTCGTCATTCGCCCTCCCACTTGCCTTCTTGTGAGAGGGAATCCGACCTATTTTTATTAAAAACATATATGTCTCATCTTCAATGAGACCAACTGATCTTCTAATACTTCCATCGTATATCTTTGGTTCTTATGCCAAAAAATAGAGAAAATAGATTATTGGATACGGCGGGATATTACAAAAAGGAAGAGTTTAAGGCTTTAGCATACCCATCTCACTTTGCACAAATTTTTAGAGTCCGTATTTATTGTTTCACTTTTGCCCCATCTTGTGTTCTACAACCTTAATTTCCTAACACCTCATTTTTTTTATGATATCTAAATACTTAATTTCAATTTTTAACACTTCTGTGTCAAATGAAATGATACCGAAACATGAAAATGAAACAAGGATTCCGGAGATCAGACTCAAATTTTTGAGACCAATAATGCTAGTTGAAAATCAACCGCATAATTTGTGAGAGAATGAAAATAACTTCAATTTATAAGAGAGAAGTAAAGTACCATAAGCATTTTACGAATGACGTTCTGTGAAACCCAAATTTTTGCACAAGGGGTTTACAATTAACAACTTGTTATTTAGCTTAAAATATAGGAGTGTTTTAAACTAACTTTTAATAACTAAGCATAGTTTAAGAAAAGTCAGGATATATTTACTGAATTATTGTATGTAATTATTGTAAAATCCTTTGACTTTTCATCATTCTTTATCTAGAGACATGTCTTCTAGCATAATTTACTTAAACTAATAATTGTTGGAAATAATGCTACGGCTAGCAATGTTATCGAGATACATTATTTTAGAGGAATGTCTTTCATTGTCTCGTAGGAGAATCTCTCCACTAATTGCATGATAATAGCCATTAATTCCATGTTTTTTGTCCATGTTTATATATGGTGGTGATAAAGTTAGTTTTGTGCTAATTAACCACTATAAATATGAGAAACTTGTCATTTGAGATATACATCTTCAGATACCATCTACTTTTTCTCTATGTTAATCTTGATCTTATCATATGAGTTCTAACTCTTAATGGTTGAGTACAAAACTTTTAAGAGTGTTGTGAGACCTTGGGTATGGCGCCTATATCAATTTGTACCGTAATTAAGGTGATTTCGTTTTTCATTCAGTGATCATCATACCACAACAAAACAACATTTATTCCCTAATTATATATTGGCCTTAGTACATTACCGACCTAAATGAACTATTTGAGAAATGTTTTTGGTCGTCTTTTAATGCCACTAGAGTCTAAAATTCTACTGCTAGGATATTGTAGGTTTTAGGGCCTTTGGAGTTAAAAAAGTAAATAAAAAAAAAAAGAAAAACACGTACAATTGTGCAACCGTGGTGCTGTTACCACAGTGACTCTTTTGAAATTCACAAATTGTTGGTACATTATCGTGTGGGGCATTTACTATTCTGTAAGTGTGGAGCCCACAATTTAGCAATAGTCTTTATCAAATCATTATCGACCACAAAATTTGGAAAATAATTAGGGTAATGATAAATACAACCCACTGGGTTGTATATAAGCATTAAATGAATTACTTAAAGTGGAAATAAATTAGGTATGTTTGACAAAATTACGCGTATATCGGTGCCATTAATATTAAATATAAGCTTTTATTTCCTCTTTTAGGCTCTTAAATACAACCCAGTGGGTTGTATTTATCATTACCCAAATAATTACTCCGAATTATTCTCCCATGCTGGTACGTCGTTTGTAGCTCGGCTCATAATCTCCGTTATCACAACGACATTTATTGAATTTCTCAAAACCATTTTGTCCATTTGTTTTAGGTGTTTCTGGTTTAGATCAACAGATTCACAGGTGATGGTTACCTTGTACTATTGGGAAATGGACATCAACCTTTTAAATGGTTTAGCTGTAGTATTTAATTTCACTATTAATTTGTACAAATTCTCTTTGAAGATGAGTTAAATGATTAATATTATTATAATATTTATAATTATTATTATTTTCATAATTTTTTTATTATTTCAGTTCAGTTCAGTTCAACTCAACTCAGCTCCATTAAGTTTAGTTCAGTTCAGTTCAACTCAACTCAGCTCCATTAAGTTTAGTTCAGCTCAGTTCAGCTTTAATAAGTTCAATGCAGACAATTTTACTAGTAAAAAGGGATTTTCTACCTGGCACCCTCGTATTTTTTCGATTTCTACATGTTACCCATTATCTTTTCGAAACGTCATTGGTACCCCTAAACTTATTAAAAACTTCTTAAAATACCCAAAAAGCTCCATTTCGTGATTTTAAAATGTTTAGTTTATGCATTTTTTATTAATTTTTTGGCGATAATTTGTCGAACTCTTATCACAAATTGCGTTTACTTAATCTAAAATACATTTCCTTTAATAAATTTAACTATAAGAAAGCTCAAATTTTATATGGTTGGGTATTTTATAGACAATTTATGAATGGTTGGGTATTTTATAGACAATTTATGAAATTAAGGGGTATGAGTGATGCTAAAAGATGAAGGATATCAGGTAGAAATCGAAAAAACGTGAGGGTATAGGTACAAAATCCAAAAAAAAAAAAAGTCGTAATGAAGCTTGTAGGCGGCCTTGTAATAATTGATTAAAAGGAAGAACAGAAGGTGATTAATAAATAAATAACAGTAGGTCTTGTTTAAGACGGGTCGGATCTTGCAACGGGTATTTTGTGAGAGGAAATGGGTAGAGGGGACAAGGTGGGCACCCCCCATGTGCTCTCCACTCACCCTTGATGGGTATTTTGTGAGAGAATATGGTATCCGTCTTAAGCTTAAGACGGATACCTCCGTCTTAAATAAGAATGTGTGAATAAAGAAATAGGAAGAGCAGCAAAATTAGACGGTGGTGTCCAAATCATATGAGGTTTGTGACGCACCGCCCTTATCACTTGTCATTACATGTCACCACCGCCCTTATGCCAACTTGGCCCTACCTTACATTCCAATATTCCATCTACCACTCATTCTATAGCCACTTTTGTCCACTTACAATTTAAAGCTTATTAACTAAATTAGTTTTAGATCAGAAGAATAGACAACTTAGAAAATTAATGATGATAGCTCATACTCGTATAATCCAATTCATGATCTAAATAAGAGCCAAACAAAACATTTTAATGCAACACTCAAAACTGTAACTTGGTTGATTCAATGCATAATCCAATTCCAACTTTAGCAAATCAAAAATTGGACGGGTCCATTAAACAAAATTACTATATCCGCCTCTATATTACTCATCCCGTCCCCTAATTTCATTTCACTTTCCAATTTTGCCCTTCTCACTAAAACATCCCTCTAAATTTTATTTTTTCCGTTGATTCGAAAATGAGTGACGGTAATGAATTTTTCGATTATCTTTATAATTCGTACAATAATGATGATAACGAACCTCGATTTGTAAACGATTGGAATGCGCAACAACATTATCGTTATAGCGATGAATACGATAATTATGGTTACGACGAGGAAAGCGGTTATGATGATGGGAACGACAATACGGGTCACGAAAATGACGAGGAGGAACGGGTTAACACGGAAAACGACACCGGAAATGCGACGGTAAATTTCGATTTACGAAATTCGATTTTTTTGAAGTCGACATATGAAATCGTGTCAGATTCACGAATTAACCATGGCCAAAACGTGTGAAATACACGAAATAGCCCTGGCCTATTCCTGCAGATCACACGAAATGGCCCAGGCCCATTCGCGTGGATTACACGAATGAGCCCAGGCCCAGACATGTAATCCACACGAATGGACCCAGGCCATTTCGTGTGATCTGCACGAATGAGCCATGGCCCAGACGTGTATTTCACATGAAATTGCCCAGGCCCATTCGTGTATTTAGGTTTTTTTGTTTTTTTTTTAAATTGTAAATCGTTTGTTTTTTTAAAAACAAATTGTATTTAATATATATAATTTTTAATGGAATTAATTAGGAAAATAATGAAGGACCGACGGGGGACGGTGTGAATTACGGCGTTTCTTTTGTCTTTGAAAATCCCTTTACAACGTTTGAGGAAGCATTTGATAAATGTAATGAGGTTGCTTACGGGTTAGGGTTTCATTTGGTAAAGTGCAAGTATCACATGGAAAAGCGTCCCCCGTTTAAATTGATCACATGTGATCGGTATGGACCTTACGTAAGCAAGGCCAAGAATCCGGAGAAACCGCTAAGGAAATCAGCCACAAAAAAATTTATGTGTCGATATGCATTGAAAGTGGTTAAAAGAGGTTTGGCAATGTGAGTAGTGGTTCCAAAATGTGGGTTTCACAATCACTCTTTTGGAGAGTTCCTTGAAGGTCATAGACGTAGAGCACAATTTAATGATGAACAAAATGAATTTATTAAGCAACAACGTCAGTCTCATGTGAAACCGGGGATGGTTAGATATGCTTTCACACGTTTGTTTCCTGATCAACCGGCACCGCGCTTGAAACAAATTTACAATGAAAATGCCCGACTTAGTGCAAATGATAGAGACAGGAGGAATAGTGTGCAATATATGTTGCACTTGGCCACCGAAGCTAGCTATATCCGTGATTTCATGGTAATTGAGGAAACTGTGCTCTTGAACGTGTTTGGTTTGTTCACCCGGAGGCAGCGCAAATGTTTAAAGCGTGGCCAAATGTGATTTTGATAGACCCTACATATAAAACCAACAAATACGATCATATTTTGGTTCAATGTGTTGGTGCCACGCCAGTTGGCAAAAGTTTTTTAATAGGCTATGCATTGATTATGAGAGAAAACACTGATGGTTATACTTGGGTTTTGAGGAGGCTGGAATCTTTGTTGGAACCTTGTGTGAGGCCGCCAGTCATTGTCATTGATCACGAAGGCGGTCTAATTGCAGCACTTTCCCATGTATTTCCCACATCCCATCATTTCTTGTGTTTGTGGCATATTTACAATGCAGTTGAGACGAGAGCAACAAACTTGGAAAAAGATGGAAATTTTGGGAAACGTATAGCACATGGTGCTTGGAAGAAAGTGGTTGAAGCAAAAACGCTTGAGGATACGCGGTACTAGGGTGTTCAGTCTCGGGATTTTGAGGGTACGGTCTCCAAGCTACCAACTCTATCGGCAACAAATCCAATTGCTCTCGGTAGGAGACAAGTGCTCTATCCGCCTCAGCGCGTGGTATGGAACTGGTAGAGCATAACGAAGCCCTCGGAGTATCAGTAGTGGTTGCTAAGGTCGCCATCGGCCTAAAACAGGGAAAGTACTCGAAGATCCACGACTGCAACAAGGTCAAACAACCACACAAACCCTTACAATCAGCCCTCGAAGCAATACCCAACTGTCTATATAGATAAGCCAATGTGCCGGCACCCCAAGCATACTTACTAATGCTACCAACATCTCTAAGCATCGGAAATATGTTTGCCCGAACCCTATCACTAGATTTGTCAACAAATAATGTCGAACTCAATAAGATCATCAAGTAACCCTGAACCTCAGAAGCCACTCTTCGCTTGCACCCCTCAACCAACTCTTTCAAATCTTTTTGTAAAATCAAATTTCCCTTGTATATCTTTGCATCATTACCTTGTTCCCACTGCTCTCTTAACTTAGCCTCCGTCATAGCCAACAACTCCGACATACCAAGCACGGGATGTGCCATATCAGCCTCAGGTATGCTACAAGAATACCCATCAATACTAATCCCAAGGATCTCCGCAACATCGTGCAGCAGTATCGTCATCTCACCCCATGGCATGTGAAATGTGTTGGTGTCCGGCTGCCACCTCTCAATAAATGCACACAACAACGGCATGTTCAAATTTTTATGCATAAGGTCGGGCAAATGACTAAGATCCGATTCCGCAACTATCGCGCGAACCTCATCTGACAAAATCCACTTACGGTAATGGCCCCTTCAATATCCATCTTGAATCTTTCTCCCTAGCCCTTAATTTCCTACGCGGTTCAACAACCGAACTGTTAGACCCCAAAGCACAGCTCTCAAACCTACCATGCGGCCCCCGCCTAACCCGAAAAACAGAATTCGCCTCCACATTTGTCCCCTCAACATTACCTGCCACCTCATTATCCTCATTATCCCCCTCATCATTTCCCGACCCTTGATAATTTTGTTCCTCTTCCTCAAGTTCTCTCTTGAACTGTTCAAACTCCCCTTGATAAAAATCAGGCTCATTAGGTATTTCTCTCGACCCAATACTAGTACCTCCAATCCTCACATTAATTTTTTTCCGACGATATGATGCATGAAGTTTAGACCTACGGTCATCATTTTCCGACATCTGCATTATACAAATTATAATAAAAAAACTAAACATTTAATTACAAAATACAAAAAACGTAATTACAATTGTAATTAATAAAAGTACGTAAATATATTATCAAACATCAATAATAAGACGTTTAATTAAAAAAAAACCGAAAAACCGGCCCATTCGTGTGAATTACACAAATTGGCCTGGGTCCATTCGTGTAATCTACACGTCTGGGCCGTGGCTAATTCGTGTGGATTACACGAATTGGCCGAGGTCCATTCGTGTAATTCACACGAATGAGCCACGGCCCAGACGTGTGGATTACACGAATGGGCCTAGGTCAATTCGTGTAATTCACACGAATGAGCCCGTTTTCCATTTTTTTTTTGTAAATTCAACATTTAACGATTCACGCAAAATCAATATAATGCATCCTAATGGGCACTAATCGTCACATGGTTTCTATTCTATCTCAACGTATAAACTAATCTATACTAATTGAACAAATTTAAATTTAATACAATAAATAAGGAAAACTGAACATACCTTGTAAAATTTAATAAGAGGAGAAAGGAAGTAAAAGATGAAGAAGTAGCGGTTGAAGATCGAGTTTGTTATTTTTATTTCAAATGATAAAGGAGGAGATGAGAAAGAAAATTAAAAGGAGATGTAGTAGAAGGAAGAGATGAGAATGAAGATTGAAGCGATTTTAAATATATAACGGTTTGAAACGGTTTTTTGAATTTTAAATTTATGACGGTTTGAAGCGTTTTTTTGAATTTTGAATTTTAAATTTATGACAGTTTGAATTTTAAAATAATAAGGGGGAAATAATAAATTTGGTGGGTCAATTAATAATAAAGGGCAAAGAAGTAATTGTGGGGGGCGGGATATAGCAAACCCCTTATTAAAAGATAGTAAAAAAATTGGTGCAAAAAAGTAACTTAATAGTGATTCAAATGACTAATACTCCCTCCGTTTCGGTGTTATCTATTTCCATTTCGGGTATCAGCTAGTTTCACTGAAGACGAATATTATTCGTTACAAGTTGAAAACAAAAAGTGTCTCTCTCACAATATGCAAGTGGTGTAATCCATTTTGCCCTCCATTTGCTCTCCCACTTGCATATTGTGAGAGGGACATTACCCATCTTCAGCTTGTGACGAATAGTGGTGAAGGATAGTGCCCGTATTCAATGAAAATTTGTGTTTGGATATATCATTTATTTGTTATCTATTTCTATATTGGGTAAGTATTGAGCAAGTGGGTTAGAGTGGGTAAGGGACCTATTTTCTTTAA
Organism: Heliosperma pusillum; assembly: GCA_022085475.1. NCBI lineage: Eukaryota > Viridiplantae > Streptophyta > Magnoliopsida > Caryophyllales > Caryophyllaceae > Heliosperma > Heliosperma pusillum. The sequence goes on from JAIUZE010005930.1 coordinate 45,451, forward strand.
TATATTGGTCTATTTCACATATTATATACTTGCCTTGGTTTTTGTATAAAATGGAATAGATAACAATTCATTGGAACACAGGGAGTATACTTTTGTGATAGATATTATGCGTTTGTGTTGAAATAACACAGGCTTGAAATGGGGTGTTAATCGAAAGTGGTAATTAAGACTCATTACTCTGCCTAATCGTGAGATTAAACCTCTTAAGTTTATATTGTAGTTATTAAACCCCATAAGTTTTACAAAAAGTGAAATTAAGTCCCTTAGTCAAAATCCCGTGAGAAATTCAATATATCATATTACAAAAAATGAAATTGATCATAGTTTTTTTTTACAAAATGTACAATAGAGTAAAAAAATTAACAAATGAAATAATTTTTTTAAAATGAAACATTTTAAATTATTCGATGTAAATCAAAATATTTTAGTTTTAAAAAAGAACTGAATATTTTTCAAACTTTTGTTAACATTCTTTGAAAAATAAATAAAAGATACCTCCTCCAATTGAGGGTTTTGTTCCTTATTTTTATTTTGAGCTAACTGTGGTGGTTTCCTCTTTCCTTATTTGAAAGCTTTTTTGTGTTTCAAATTTAATTGAATGTGAGATAGTATGATTGTGCGGTCCAAATTCATTTCCTTAATCATTATGCCCAAAAGAAATAACCTTATTGAAATGGGTAAGTACCCTTAATATGGAACGGATTACATGCACTTTAACAGTAGTGATTTGTAAGGGTCAAACAAATTGTATAGTATAACTACAATGTTTATATGCATCCCTTATCCCTTGATTAGGGAAGTAATAGACATTGGCTACAAATGGGTATGTAAAATTAAACCCAACGCTGATTGAACGCTGGAACGATATAAAGCCCGCCTTGTTATTTTTTGAAATCGATAGTCATAACGGATTGAGTATACCGCAACATTTGCTCCTACTATCAGATTGGTTATCGTCTGCACTCTCTTTAGCTTCGTCGCCGCCAAAAATTGGAAAATTAACCCATATAGTTGTTCCCAATTATGTTTTACATGGCGACTTACACGAAGAATTGTATATGAAACTTCCCCGTGATTCGGCCAAGACACTCAGGGTCGTGTGTGTAGACTCCATAATCCCTGGTATATGTCGATCATCTTAGACCCTTCAATCATCTTGGAAATGTCTCGGACAAATCAATACTACTCCGTTATCCCCTAATGATCCTACATTAGTTCCACCAATGTACTTTCGACCGTCCTTTATTTTCCCTTCACTGTGATCATACTAAACTTCATGTTCTGGTATATGTCGATCACTTGGTCAATTGCGCCAACATTAATCATGATATTCAACAGTTCAAAAATTATTTAACTGATTGCTTTCATATGAAAGCCCTTGGTCCTATTACGCACTTTATATGCATTGAAATAACTCGCAACACAACCATAACTTTTTTTTTCAAGTAAATATACGCTCAATATTTTGGTGGAGACCAAATTAATTGGCTCGAAACTCTTCTTTCGTTCCATTGGAACCTAACCATCATCTAGCGCTTGCTGATAGTCCCACCCTTGAAGACCCTCAACCTTATCTAATATTGGTAGGCCGACTCGTTTACTTGACCATCACCCGACCCAAACACACTTATTGTGTTCATAAACTCGCACAATTCATGCACGGCTCTAAACAAGCGCACATGTAGGCCGCTCTCTAGGTCTCAGTCATTATCTTAAAAATAGTCTTGACCAAGGCATCCTCTTACACTCTCACAATGATCTTCACCTTCACGCCTATTGCGATGACGATCGGGCAAGTTTCTCTTTAAGCAGTTGAACTCTTATTTCTTATTTAGCCCACCTTGACAACTCTCCTATTTTTTGGAAGACAGAGAAAAAATCCACAGTGTCCCGTTCTACTCTGTCGAGTATCGCTCTATGGCCTATACAATTTGTGAGCTAAATTGGCTACGTGGATTACTCACCTTTCTCCATATTTCTCAATCATCCCCTATTCCACTGTTCTGTGATAGTCAATCCGCTTAACACATCGCTTGCAATTCCGTCCTCCATGAACGTATCAAGCTCATTGAAGTTGATTGTCACCTTATACGGTATGAAATACTAAATGACACAATGGAGCCTAGTTATGTTCATAGGAAAAATCAACAAGTCGATATACTAACGAAAGCCCCTGATCGTACTCAATTAATTGATGAACTCCTCTCCATGGTGGGCATCTTGATACCCCATGCTCTAACCTAAGGGGGGGTTATTGTGACACCAACCTTACTTGCAACACCCCCATTTAATTAGCCAAGATAACTAGGGGTGCTACCAATAGGTTCCTTTAAATAGTGCATCAAACTACTATTATGAAACAAAATTTAAATTAAGTCCAAAGTTTAGTGATAATTACAAATCCAAAATCCAAAACCATAAGGTCAAACTAGCATCAGAAACGACTATAAGTTTTATGTCAATACTAGTCTATCAACTATCAAAACTAAAGCTAAACTCTCGGCGTAATGACAAATTCGTCCCGTAGCCCACCAACATCCATAACATCGTCATCAAACACTTGAAAGTCTAACTGCTCACCATGTACTGGAAATCTCAATGGATTACCGCATATAGTTGTAAGAAGAGTTGACACACAAGACAAAAACAGTCAACCGCATGTCGAGTAAGGATAATCAATACAAAAGCACCTTAAGTGTGACAATGTTCAACATTTCGCAATCAAATCATATCGCATCTAACATCTTAAGTCAATAGTCAAATTACACAATAACGACAAGGCACATGGACATAAGTGTGTGTTACAAATCACACGGCACAATAACAAAGCGTGCTAGAAATTACACGGCAACAAGTGGTACTCAAATCACACGACGAACGTGCTCGGCCATACTCTTCATACCATATATTTGCACATCCCACTTTTAGCGGGCCCACAAGAAGAGGTTCAGAAGGGCCCTCCTCGTACAACTGTACCCCATGGAACCTGATTACTCGTACCGGTCCATCAACAAGTCCCTTGCCAAACTCGACATAATACCAATACCAATCTTAATCATTCAGTCATCATCATCATCATCAATAATTATGACAATATTGAGTAGATAAATTAAAATAAATTACAATCATCCCGTAAATACAAAATCTCAGGAATGAGTAAATAAATACCTACCTTTTAGAAACTTCCACAAAACAAGCAATCAAAACCGCTCATCTACAAAATCGGCACCTAATTGAACTTTTGAACCTAATAACATACTCCCTCCTAGTCGGTCATTTCTTCCCTCTTTCCTAATTGGGTAAGTCGGGTTTTCTTCCCTCTTTCCCTTTTTGGATGTGGGGTTGTGTGTTTTGTGTGGTCCAAATTCATTTGTATGTGGGTAGTGTGTTTTGTGTGGTCCAAATTCATTTCCTTAATTTTTGTGTAAAAGGGAAAGGGGAAGAAATGAGTGACTAGGAGGGAGTATAATTATACTTTATCCTTAAGCAATTGCCCAATTATGCACTGATACCCAAAAACCCGCAATTTCTAGGTTAAGTCTCATAAGTCTCTATTATATAAGAAAGATCCCAAAATTCTAGGTTTGATCCGTCCATATACTAATGAATAAGATAAAGATTAATGCTATAATTTTAAAAGACAGATAAAAAATAGATTTAACTTACCAAAAGAAGGATTATAGATGAACAATCTCCTAGTAGATTATTTAGTAATTTCCTTTGGAGATGATAATAAGATGGTAATTACATGATAATAGGGTTTTAGGGTGAGTTTCAACGCATAAAGGTGACAATGACGGCTAACAAGTCTGTTTATATAAACACCTAAACTCAAGAATTAAAACAAAAGAAAACCGAGCAAAAGGCCATGAGACCAGCACGAGTCGATCGAGTGTCTAGGCCACTCGATCATGTGGCAGCTAAGTCTCATCCTTACTCGGGTTGAGAAATTCCAACCAATGCCAGATCCCAAGTCTGATAAGTCGAGTACCCCCAACTGACTCGACCGAGTCACGCCCACTATGTCGAGTATCCCTGTGACAACCCTCGCGAATGCGGAAATATAAAACATACAAGCATGTGAATTATATAGCGGAAAATACGGTATTTTAAAAACCTTTATACATGCAAGATAGAAAAATACGAGGAGTGTCAAAATATTACAAACTAAATAAAAATACCACAAGAGACGTAGTCTCTCAAAGTGTTAACAAAAGACAAAGTAATTAGCAACTAGCTAAACAACGTCTAGAGGTGTTTCATCCAGGGACAACGCCCGCTAGCTCACACCCGAACCCAAAATACCACAAGCAAAAAGCCATCCAATCAAGCAACCTGTTCATCCATGAAAAACATGAACGCCACAGTCAGTGGGGAGTAACTCCGGGTTCTCCCAGCCATATCACATTAAACGTACATATAAGGAAATACAAAAGTAAATCATGCATATATAGATATACATGTGAGATACAATAAGAATAGATAGGCAATTCTATAGAATGATAAGAGCATATGGAAATCAAATCCGAACCATCATGTTATTCAAAGACTCGGGGAAGACACTCTTAGGCAACCGAATACGCTCACTAGGGCTTGCATCTCACCGTTAGCGGTATAAGATTGATAAGATTGAGACTCGACAGACAAACCAAGTCAAGTCATGCGATGATCACAGTAAATCCAACATATTATCATCCATTCACGAACCAAGACATTGACGGTGTCCAATCATGCAAGGACCATGAATAATATCATGAAATCACGCATTCAAAGAACGACGACCCAAGACGACATCTCTCACGGTAAATGAAACGCACTAGCACCGTGTACATGGCAAGTATGATTAACAGGCATCCACGGGATAAGACGTTTCC
>JAIUZE010005931.1:0-101717 GCA_022085475.1 Heliosperma pusillum
ATTAACTACAACAATAAGAATTGAATTAAACATGGCTAAAGACAACGATTAATAGACAAAGAAATTAAAGAACGAGAATAAGAGAAAGGAATTGATATAAAAGAGGATTCAATACCAAGAAGAAAGGAGAAAGATCGATTCAAAGTCTTAGATCTGAAGTTGCTAAAGAAACGTAGAATGTTTAACAGTGTAAAAAGCATAACCTAATTGTTCTGTCTTATAAGGCTTAAATACTAAATTCATAAGCTAGAATAATTAAGTAACTAATGGGCCAGAGCCGCGAAATAACTGTCTGATTACTAGAATTAGTCGATCGACAACTTCAGATAGTCGATCGACTAAAAGTCTGGCGAATTTCCTGCACTGCGCACCGAACTTCAAGAGGCCGCCATTTCTTCGTTACTTGGTCAAAACGTGCATTTTTGGTGGCGTTGGAAAGCTAAGAGGATAAGCTTTCATCTCCAATTGGAAGCACTGGATTATCAATTGTAGATCTTGAGATATGGCTCTTCAAAGTTGACACTAGTGACATAAGGCTCTTGAAATTCCTTCAAACTTACTTTGTTGATAGGATTTGGCTTGCATTTCCTCCTTTTTGGGTAATAACCTATAATACTACAACACAACCCAAAGAAGCAAATAGAGGAATAATAATAGCTAAAAGATACGTAATAAGCATAGAAATGCGTGTCAAATGAGAGAATAAACGCATATGAAAGACACGCATCAGGATGCTCTCTCAATAAACTAAATATTTGTTAATAAGCCAAATACAAATTTATTAAAAAATGGTACTAAAAGTAAGAGAATAGCTGGTACATGGGATATATAAAGACGTACAAAAAAAAAATGGTTACAACTTACGATTTAAGAGGACGAGTGTCATAAGAACATGTACTAAATGAAGGAGCTATTTTGAGCCATATAATAAAACGGTTGTGAACAACATATAAAGGAGTACGGAAAAATTTGTTGGACAATATGATACGAATTTAAAATGCGGAAGCGATACAAGGATAGAGGATTGACAAGCTAGACCTATAGCTTGACAAACACGAGTTTAAGTCAAGACCTATTGACTCGAAACTCGAAGAAAACAACTCAAGAAAGACGTGTTTAATTAAGCGATGTCACAAATCAGAAATTGTACTCAACAATCATATATAATATTAAAGCTGAAGCCATCTGCCACATGTCAATGGCTGAGGGCTTCTGCCAGGTGTCAATTGCACATCCGAAATGCTGAATTAACAAACCAAATCTCCTTTTAATTGGTTGATAAAATCATGTAATCATTCCTTATAAAATGTTAACTGTCAAATATATTATTCTCTATACGAATTGCCATATGTGATTCCATTTTCTCGAAATTAAACTCTAGAGACTTCTTAAAATTCACACATACACACTTTTTGGAAATTTCTAAATTCAAATTTGGATTACATTTATCCCTTCATAGTTCATTCTATATAAGTTACTCCTTATAATGTAATTTTGTCAGGTGGCAAATCATAATACTCTATATTCTAATATCTACCAATCTTCAAATCTAATTTGATCTACATATGACTCTTAACTAACAGACCTACAATCATTATCAAGCACTCCGTCATATATGACGATGTTGAGGGAAAGATGGCACTCAAATAAGAGCGGTCCAATTTATGTAGTAAAAATGAAGGGCTACATTTATGTTTTCTATTAAATACGGAGTAATATTAATGGATTAAAAGGTCCATTTAACTACTTTTACATAATTGTAGAAAATACTTATTTCAATATAAATCTAATGTAACGTAATCATTTTTTTATGGGTCACTGATGAGTATGATTCCAGCAACAATACGTAAAAGTTTGATAAAAAAAAATATGGACAAACCAGCATTAAAGAGGTTGATGAATACAATTTCTCATAGATAGGGGTTTTTGTAAATATTGTTATGGACAGTTCCAAAGTTTTTCTATAACCTAAGTATCGTGTACATATCAGTCTCACAACATGTATAGATAAGATGAGTAGCCCCTCTTTCAAAAATTCCCGAACATATATTTAAGAAAAATGTTTCTGCCTGACACTATTTTGGTACCAAGTCCTTTCACTAGACTTATATTATGTTAGTCATCATCAATTACTTTTTACAAGTACAAACGTTGTTGGGAAGCTTAATATATACAACGCAATTGAATTGACGAAGAATAAGAGTGCAAAGTTAATGACCATCAAGAAAATTGATATTGATTACATTTGTCTAAAGACTAATGTAGTTTAAAAAAATATATATTTTCACAATTTGTATAAGTAGGTAACTTAAATAATATTCAGTAATATATTTAGAGAAGTTTACTATGTTTTTTCAGTAGGTCTTGCTTGCGACGGATCGGATCTTGCGACGGGTATTTTGTGAGAGGAAATGGGTAGAGGGGACAAGGTGGACACCCCCCATGTGCTTCTCCACTCACCCTTGATGGGTATTTTGTGAGAGAATATGGTATCCGTCTTAAGCTTGCGACGGATAGTGTCCGTCACAAATGAGAATTTGTGATGTTTTTTAGTCCGTTTATCATTCTCTAACTTAATTTGTTACATGACCATTAGAGCATAGCAACCTTCTACGTTTTTTTTCATGCTCTGTTTAACACATGGATATAGCATATTAGAGAAAAGCCCGCTTTAAGTTATGAACATGATTCGTGGCTCTATTTGGTAAGCTACTAGCTCAAAAATTAGCTGAAATCTGAAAAATTAACAGAAAACAGAAAGGGAAATAAAAAAGGTAGTTGAAAATAAGGAGTTGATAAAGTGACTCTTTATATAAAAAGATGTTTGACAAAGTAACTGAAAATATAGCTTAAATTGGTTCAATGATGTAAAAGAGTATAATAATTATTAATATATTATTGATTGAAGGGGTAAAAAAGGAATATAAATTAAAATCAGGTACCTGCAATCTCAAAGGCTACAACCCTAGGGTAAATTTTCATTTCAGGTATTAGCTAATTTGGGCAAATAAACTAATTGTCAAACACTTTAAAAAAAAAAAAAAAAAGTTACCCCAAGTTTTCGTCAAAAAGTTACTTAAGTCAAAACAGGTGCCTGAAAAATCTTAATTTCATTTTTTTTTATGTTTTATTTTATTATCTTTCACTTATTTGATTATTTTTCATATATGAATCTTACTTTGTCACGTACACTTTTTCGTTATGTTTTCATGTTATACAATATACTATTCTTACCCGAATATTACTCTTATTATCTTGGCTAGACCTGGCAAACAAGTCAATCAAATTGGATTTGGGTCGGGCCAATTCGGGTCTATCATATTATCGGGTTAGTTTGAGTCGGGTCGGGTTTCAGGTTTGGGGTTTTGGGTTTCGGGTTTCGGGTCTTTTTACGGGTCGGGTTATTTCGGGTCCGGGTCATTTTCGGGTTATTAATTAAGGAAAAAAAATGTTTAGTCATTTCAAGTCTTTTTTATTCAATTAGAGTTATATTTTTTCGGGTCATTTTCAGGTTAGTGGTTTCGGATCGTGTCATTTCGGATCTTCGGGTCACTTTCGGGTCAACAGGTTTCGGGTCATGTTTGGGTCGAGTCAGGCCAATTCGGGTTTGGGTCATTTTCGGGTATCGGGCCAGTCTTTTCGGGTCGGGTTGGTTTTGCCAGATAATTTTTGGCGCGAGACAGTGGTGGGTTGAGCAAGAACGGTGTAGTGCGGGGGGAATGGGTGGTGTGGATTTGCGAGTGGGAAGGGGGGGTGCATTGGGACGAAGAGGATACTGGTGTGATGGGGAAAGAGGTGCGATGAGGATAACGATGGCTTGGGCTAAGGGGTATGCGGGAAAAGAGGTAGGGGACGTCTAAGAGGTGGGCGGTGGTTAAGATGGTGAGTGGCACGTGGTGAATTTCAATGAATTTTGAGCGATAAAAGAAAGAAAACAAAAAAATGACAAGGGTAAAGTTGAAAAGGTTTTGCATATGAAAGTGTAAAAATTGTACATGAAAGAAAAATAGCCATTCTTTTTATTAAAGAGATTAATTTGATGGAATGACTTTCAGTTATAATTATTTAATAGGTTTATATATGTTTTGATTGATAAATTTACAAAAAAAAATTGATCCAGGTATCTAAGAATTGAGCTTTAAATTACTATATTATTATTCGTGTCTTGCCCTGCACGGGTAGTAAAATTTGCACACTTCCAATTGGTACAAAATATAATAATTAAAAAGAAATAAAAAATAATTAACTAAAATATCTGTAAATTAGGTAACATAACCATACAACATGTAGTAATTGATATGACATGAAATCTACAATTTTGATATATATTAGAGTTACAAAGTTAGAATATCGTATAATATCTATCAAAAGTTGAGGTATAATTGTAATACCAATATAATTGCTGATATTTAATAGTACTACTAATAAATTCATAGTACTCATATATATTATAGTTTGTGTATATTTGTATACTATGCTAAAAAATCTTAATTTAAGAGAGAGAGAATACAACGCAGGTATGGGCTAGTCAAAGCTACATAGGTTGATAATGCCATCATAATTCACCACTGGTTTTATACTCTTTTTACAATGTTTGTCCATGACATAACATCAAAATTAGATCAAAATCCAGATGAAGAGATCACATTTGGAAATTTTTGGAATTACGGCTGTATCTTTGTACAATTGACCTATTTTTATCAAACTAAAGTATAGTCTTACACTAAATTCTGTCATACCAAATTACATCAAGGCGTAATTCTCTACCTTACTTTATTTTCAAGCTCTGAGGTTATGAACTATGATGATTAATTGGAGGCAGTTAGTCTCCCTTAAAACGATTTTAAGTTAAAGCGAGTAAAATGTTACCATTTTATAATAGATAGAGATCATCTAGTGATAATAGGTTGAAACTAAAATTGACATTTCCTAACAATAAACTAATGGAATTTTTACGGGTAATGTTAACATTTTATTGTAATATGGTTACATTCTATCCGTCCTAATTTCAATGGATCCTACGAATCAATTTTTTTGAAGGTCTTACATCATGTTCCTCGGTGAAAGAATTATATGATTGAAAATTCTATCTACATTTCACTAAAAATATAAATTTAGCTTACCTATTTTATATTTATTTTATTTGAATGTTATATTTTATATTTATTTTATAAATTTAATTTCCCTAACGTAAATTAATTTCCTCCAAAGTTTCGGGGGTGTTGCCCCGAAACTCCCTGGGGGACCATGTTAGTCCCCAAACCCCTAAATCAGGGCACTTCACCCCAGGACCTAGACTCATTGACCCGGTCAGTGCGATCTCGTCATAGTCGTTCGAAACGAACTATATCGGAAACTCGAAATTAATTTTATAAGCGTACACTTCGTACTACCCAAACTTATTATATTCTTATAAAAAATTTGCCCATCTATGAACCAAATTCAAAAACGCTATAATTAAACCGGTAATAATACTTAATTTAACAAGACATAGCACTTCCCATACGAAATAGCCCGCTATTAACTGGAAGCCTTTTGAGCATGGACAATGCATAAAAGAGTGCTTGGGGAATATTCAAGCTATCCCAAGTAAGGTGTCACCATCTAGATAGCACTGAAACAGATACGGACACGGACACGTGATATGACATTCTGTGAAATATAGGATACGAGATACATTTTTTATATTTAATAAAACAAAAATATTTTGTAGTTATTAAAGACAATTTTATTTTCGTAAAAGTATTTTATATTAAGTTTTAAATAAAATTCAAATTATGTAGTTAGCGTGGTGCTACTGAGATGAGATAGCTCGAGCTCGAGCTCGGCTTGGTCAAAGCTAGAATCGTGCGAGCTTGGCTCGACAACTAAACGAGTCAAGCCGTGCTAACATTAGCTCGGCTTGAAAAACTCCTGAGCGGCTCGAACTTGTGTGATAAAATAGTATTTTGCTCATTTCTTATAAAAATGTTTATCATAACTATATCTTTATATAACCATAAGGGTAAATTAATTATTACACTCTTATAAATTACACTTTTCAAAACTTACTACCTTATAAAAAAATCTTCTAAACTTACTACCTTACTTAACATTTTTACATAAAATTGCTACCATTGCCCCTTTCCGGTGACTTTCTATGTTAACTAACGAAAATACCCCTTTATTTTAATAGTTAAGAAACTCAAATATTACTTTCATTGTTTTCTTACTTCCCTCTCCTCTTTAAACACTTATTCTCTGTAATTTGTTTATCTCTACCAATATATTTAGTCGACGGATGGATTTTGCATATAAGCTCTTGACAAAGTATGTAACCCTTAAATTATTGTTATTTAATCCCCTTTTTGTTCGATATAAATTTAAATGATGTTGAAGATTGTAATTGTGTTTGAAAAAACCCTAATTTAATCCTTTTAAGTTGCAACCCTAATTTCATTGGTATTTACATATGAATATTAGTTAGCCTAATTTTTCTTGCAACATTGATATTTCCTTCAAAGTTAGAATCCTAACAATTTTTTTCATCGTTATTCTTGTTGTTGATTTTGTTGATGTTTTAATTATTATTGTAGTTGATGTTGCTGCAATTAATTTTTTTGTGGGGAAATTGTTGTTGAGGGTATGATGGAAGCAAACGAACAAGCAAAGGGCGAAGATGGTAGAAGGTCAAACAAGTAAGAATATGAAGAGAGGGTTGAATAATAAAAATAGAAATAAGAAGAGGGGCATTTTGGTCAGAAATTATAAGTTTTAGAGAGAAATTTAAAATATCGTCGGAATATTCCCTTTTAAGTGGCCGAAGACTAGAAATGGTAGCAATTTATGTAAAAATGTTTAGTAAGGTAGTTAGTTTAGAAGTTTTTTTTATAAGGTAGTAAGTTTTAAAAAGTGTAATTTATAAGGGTGTAATAATTAATTTACCCTAACCATAACAAATGTCTTCATTAATTTTCCCAAAATTTGTATATGTAATCTCTAAATCTTGTTATTTCTATCGGAAAAAAAGAACAAGGAAAAAAACAATCATATATAGTCTTGAGTTGAGCTCGAACTCGGGTCAAAACTCACGAGCATTGTAATGAGCTCAATTTTGTCAAGTTCGGGTAAGCTCGAGATCAGCTTGAACTCGAGTTTTCTTTCATGAGCACAAGCAGAGCAAAGCCAAGCTCAGACTAGGCTCGTTATCACCCCTTTGTCAATCGTGCCGCCTTGATTTTAAAAAAATCCTACTTTTGCCGCTGTGTTTAGTCGAATATTGCCGAAACCATCTCGAGAAACAGTCGTCATGATAAACATCTGTAACTCAGTCTTTTAATTTAGTTTATTACTTGACTATATGAATGAGCAATTTCTTAAATTTATTTTTGTAGAAATCTTAGATTTTAAGGAATCTCCATTAATGGAGTAATCAAAGCTTAAACCTAAGAAAGATGGAAATGAATATTCTGGAAACAACAGTGTAAATAAATGGAGCTTTCTATTGATATTTTTGTGTTTGTTAACTTACAAGAATGTACAAAATGAAGTATATATACAGGAGAATTATTCTAAACTGACACATCATCAATCTATGTTCTCTACACCCCCCCTTCAACTCTTCAAGTGGGACTTGGGAAAGAAGCCAAGAGTCCCAACTTGCGGACAAAAAACTCATGCTGCTGTTGTCCAAGAGCTTTTGTGAAAACATCAGCTACTTGCAGTGAAGTAGGGACATGGGCAGTTTGTATGAGACCTTCTGTTATCCTTTCTCGAATGTAGTGGCAGTCTAACTTCAAGTGTTTAGTCCTCTCGTGGAATACGGGATTGGCAGCAATGTGTTGCGCCGCTTTGTTATCACAGAAAATAACTATAGGTGTGGGAACATAAACATGTAAATCCTTCAACAGTTCAACAATCCAAACAAGCTCACTGGAGGTCTGACTCATACTCCTATATTCAGACTCGGAAGAAGACTTACTCACAGTAGCTTGTTTCTTTGTCTTCCAAGAGACCAATGAACCTCCCAAAAATACACAATATCCAGTAATGGATCTTCCAGAGTAGGCACAAGTGCCCCAATCTGCATCACAATAGCTTTGAAGCTCAAGCTTTGCAAATGCAGGATAGAAAAGGCCTAGGTTAATACTGCTTTTAAGATACCTAACCAAGTGAAGTGCAGCCTGGTAATGTGGTGTTCTGGGCTCACTTAAAAACTGACTAAGCTGCTGCACCCCATAAGAAATATCAGGTCTTGTTAGATTGAGGTATAATAACCTTCCCACTAGTCTTTTGTAAATCTCAGGGTGCTGTAATACCTCTCCCACATCAGTAGATAAACGAAGTCCTGTAGGTAAAGGAAAAGATGCAGGTTTACTATCCTCCATGTGTGCATCTTTAATGATGTCCATTATGTACTTCCTTTGGTTTAAAAGTATCCCTGCAGTGGTCCTTGATACTTCAATGCCAAGAAAGTATTTTAATGGTCCTAGATCCTTTATGGTAAAGGCCTCATCCAATAATCTTTTAATGAGAGAAATCTGACCATCATCATTACCCGTCACAACTAGGTCATCAACATAGACAACAATGGCAGTGAAAGAATCTTGAGGACCAGTCTTTGTAAAAAGGGAGTAATCTGACATAGACTTAACAAATCCATGCCTTTGCAAAAATTTAGATAGCTCCACATTCCATTGCCTTGATGCCTGTTTAAGACCATACAAGGATCTTTTGAGGAGACAAACATCACCATCCTTTCCTTCTGAATAGCCTTCAGGTTTCTTCATGTACACCTCTTCATCCAAAAACCCATGAAGAAACGCATTGTTAATATCCAATTGGTGTAGAACCCAATTTTTAGAAGCTGCTAAGGCAATAAGCAATCGCACAGTGGTAAGTTTGGCTACTGGACTAAAGGTGTGTTTATAGTCTTTTCCTTCAACTTGACTAAAACCTTTAGCAACAAGTCTTGCCTTGTACCTCTCAACACTTCCATCAGGATTAAATTCGATCTTATAGACCCATTTTGATCCAATGGCCTTCTTCCCTTTGGGTAGTGATGTTAATTCCCATGTGTTATTTTTGTCTAAAGCATATAATTCATGCTGCATTGCTTCTACCCACTGTGGATCAGACTTAGCTTGGGAATAACATGCTGGTTCAAAGTGTTGTAGAACACTGCAACAGGATCTTATAAAGTCCTCTGACTGTCCCTCAAAATTCAATGCATCATTCACAGAAAGAGTTTTACTGGCAGACATGACATTATTAGTGGTAGATACAGTAGGATCAAGAGAGGGTGGTAAACCCTTGCATAGAAATCCAGTAAGCTTGCTAGACAACTGTCTAGCTCTCTGAGATTTTCTTGAAGAATAGTTAGTGGAAGAGGGAATAACACTGGATCTTTCAAAACTGACACTGTCATCATGTTGAAAATTGACACTGTCATCATGTTGATTTTCTGTACTACTATTGATGGTATGAATAGAATTATTTTGTATAGGTGGTAAAGTATCTGAATCCAAAAGATCTACATTTGGTGTTGAAGGTGGTAAAAATTTTGGAAAAGCAATGGAAGTTGCATCTCTTAAACCAGGATTGTTTTTGAAATTGGGATCATAAGGAAACAATTATTCTTGAAACAGAACATCTCTACTATAAATCACCTTGTGACTGTCCAGATTATACAGCCTGTACCCTTTTTGCCCAAGGGGATATCCCAACATGATGCATCTTTGTGACCTAGGTGCAAACTTATCACCATTATGGACAGCAACATAGGCTAAACAACCTATTGTTCTTAAGTGAGAATAATCAGGCGATTTCAGATACAATCTTTCATAAGGTGTTTTCCATCCTAGACTAGCAGTAGGCATGAGGTTGATTAAGTGAGTAGCAGCCAAAATCATGTCACCCCAGAAAGTTTTAGGCAAATGTGCCTGAAACCTTAACGCCCTGGCAGTTTCCAGTAGATGGCGATGTTTTCTCTCTACTTTACCATTCTGCTGTGGGTTTCCAGGGATAGACTTCTGAATAGCTATGCCTTGGTCAAGTAACAACTTAGTGCATTCCTTATGAACCAACTCAGTCCCATTATCACTTCTCATAGTCTTGACTCGAAGACCAAATTGATTTTGGACATAAGATAAAAAATGAGAAACAATGATAGAAACATTCTCTTTATTCTTTAACAGATATGTCCAGGTGGCCCTACTATAGTCATCAACTATAGTTAAAAAATAGGAAGCCCATGTCAAAGACTTTATCCTATATGGCCCCCATAAGTAGACCTGGCAAAACTGACCCGACCCGAATAACCCGACCCGATAAGGCTGACCCGAGACCCGAAAGCGACCCGGAATTACATGACCCGAGAATGACCCGAAACCCGAATTGACCCGACCCGACCCAGACCCGACCCGAACCTTGACTGACCCGAAAGAGACCCGACCCAAAATAACCCGACACGAAACCACTGAGCCACAGACAACCCAATTGGAAATGATCCTAAATGACCCAATTTCTTGTGATTAGGAGTGATAATGAGACCAGACGGCCCATATGCAGCTCAAGCTCGGCTTGGTTCAAGCTGGCCTGTGCGAGTTTGGCTTGACGGTGGGCTTAACTCGAAAATTAACTTGATCATTTTGACCCAAAAATGGCCTAAATAAATCGGATATGAATTTGAAATGACCTGACCCAAAATGACCCAAACCCGAAATGGCCCAAACCCGAAATGACCCAAACCCGAAACTGACCCAAACCCGAATGCGACCCGACCCGACCCGACCCGACCCGAAAGATTGAGCAAACCCGAAATGACCCGACCCAAACTGACCCGACCCAAACCCGACCCGTTTGACCCATTTGCCAGGTCTACCCATAAGTCTACATGAACAAGCTCAAAAAGAAAACAAGTGACAGACACACTAGCAGGAAAAGGACTCTTGTGATGTTTGGCAAGTAAGCAAGTATCACAATGTAAATGACCATTTTTATTAATCTTCAAACCACCAGAAATTACATGATTTAGTGTGCTTAAAGAGCTATGCCCTAGCCTAGCATGTAAAAGAGCAACATCATCAACATCAGTAGTAACAGAACATGTCATTACATCATTTTTATTGTAACTACTACTGGCAGAAGTGCTACTAAAACAGAAAATTCCAGCAGTCTTCCAGCCAGAGCATAAGATTTCTTTAGTGGTTGGATCCTGGATACAACATCCAGCAGAAGTAAAATTAGCTACAAGACCAGAGTCAGCCAATAACCGTCCTAATGACATTAAATTGTGTCTGAAATCAGGCAGGAACAAAACATTCTGTAAGATAATCTTTTTGTTCAACACCACCTCTCCAATGTATTCAACTATTTTCACTTGACCATCAGGAAGGGTTACAGCTAAGGGCTTAGGAAGCAGTCTATACGCAGTAAAGTTATGAATATCATAGGTCATATGGTCTGATGCTCCTGAATCAATTATCCAATGCATTCTACTATCAGTGATTTTAGCAACATGAACAGTAGAAGCTAAGGCCATACCTGAGAAAGCAGGTCCTACAAAGTCAGAAGTAGCATTTTGTAGTTTAAAAAGTTCCTTGGCTACAGCCTGGATGAAAAAAGGATCAGACATAGGATGAACAGAAGAGGAAGGTAACTCACAAGGAGTATCTTCTGCATACAAAGGAATTTCTTCCACATGTGCAGCAAACTTCTTGTTTCCACCCGAATAACCAGCAGCGAAGTTTTGGCGAGGTTTCATGTTAGCCTGATTAGACTGCAAAGCTCTGTAGGTCCAGCAGAAATCAAGAGTATGACCTCCTTTCTGACAATGAGTGCAGAAAAACCTAGGTTTAGCCTCATACTTTGATTTCTTGGATTCTCGCGGATCTCGCCTCTAAACATTAGAAGGAGCCTTGACATTCCCAGCAGAGATAGTGGAGGACTGCGTGACCGCTAATGCAACAACATCTTGATCATGAACATCATCTGTAATGTTCTTCTGAGCCTCAATTTGATGTATTTTTGCAAACGCCTGATTCACAGTAGGTAAAGGATCCATTGCAAGAATCTGAGAACGAGTCTGTTCATATTTCTTGTTCAAACCCATGAGAAAATCGATTAGATTGTGGAAATTATCTCTGTCAACAATCTTTTTCAGTAAATTGCAAGTACAGGTAGCAATAGCAGCACATGTACATTCTGGTATAGGATCCAGAGAGCGAATGTCCTCCCATACAGACTTAAGGCGAGCATAGTACTCAGCGACTGAAGAATCACCTTGTGAAATTCGCACCACATCCTTGCGCAATTGGTAAAGATACGGAGCATTGGATTGATTGTAACGCTCATTAAGATCCTCCCAAAGCTGCTTGCTTGATGTGACGTAGTTCAATCCTTCAGCAATCGAACCGGAGAGTGAATGCAAAATCCATCGCATAACGGTGTAGTCGGTGCGAATCCAATCATGATAAGTCGCATGAGAAGTAGTAGGTTTAGGAAAGGTGCCTGTGATAAACCCTAGCTTATTCTTCGTAATCAACGCTATGCGAAGACTACGAGACCAGTGAAGAAACGACTTTCCGTCAAAGATTTGTGGAATAATTTGCAATAACGCTTGATCAACATTCGTTAAATGTAGAGGATCCTTGTAAACAGATGTATAGGAAGTTTCAGGCATATTTGCGAATCAAAGAACTCAAAGAAATTGAATTGATTTGGAGAAAAAAACGAAGTTATTGCGAAAATGCAAGAAAAACGAATCAATTTGGGGAAAAATCGAAGTGATTGCGAAAATTCAAGAAAATCGAATTAATTTGGGGAAAATCGAAGATATTGCGAAAAAAATGAAGTAATCTCCAGAAAATTCACGAAGATTAGGGTGAAGAATGATTTTTGCGAAAGAAATCGAAAAATCGCAGCGGAATCAAAGAACAAAATAAATTATAGTGATAATCCTTGAAAAAGAAGCAAAATTAAGGAAAAACTGGATCGTTTTAAGCTGATACCATGTAGAAATCTTAGATTTTAAGGAATCTCCATTAATGGAGTAATCAAAGCTTAAACCTAAGAAAGATGGAAATGAATATTCTGGAAACAACAGTGTAAATAAATGGAGCTTTCTATTGATATTTTTGTGTTTGTTAACTTACAAGAATGTACAAAATGAAATATATATACAGGAGAATTATTCTAAACTGACACATCATCAATCTATGTTCTCTACAATTTTAAACAATGTCAAACTATATGTCTTCATCATGTCTTGGTCTACAACAATAGAAAAAGTGCCCTTTCTTGATCACTGCACGATCAGTTCATTACTCTTGTTGTAACGGAGGCGTCCCGTTACTCAATAGTTAATTGATAAGGTGATAAGCACAATAAATGACGAATATAAGTAAAGTTGACACAAAGATTTACGTGGTTCACCAGTAAAATAACTGGCTACGTCCACCCTGCGAGGAGATCAAATTTTCACTATTGTGGAGAAAATAGTACAAAAGGAGACCGGTATACGTACACGCGCTCTATATGAGCCAAAAGTATACCCTATTCTACCAAACAAAATAGTAATCTCAAAGGGACAAAAGAGACTACCCAAAATTGAGTTCAACCCGCAAAGAACTCACCAATAAGACGAAGGACAAACGATCTTGAGGCCAACCAAGATCCAAACAAACTCCTCCAATCTTCAAAGAGTAGAACCCCCAATAATAAGAGCCCGGAACAGATTGAGTTTTCTTCTTCAGAAGGAACCTCACAAATCGACCCTCTTTATTGTGCTCTCAAATATTATCTCTCTCTTAATTAATCTAGACTAATACAAGGGTATTTATATAGATTTATTCCACCCTAAAATAAGAAACCTAGACTAATTAGGAAACAAAGACAATTGGGAAACAAAGACTATTACTAATTTCCTAAACCAAATTACACAAAAAAACTCACGTACAAACCAAACTAAACATGAAATACCAAAATAAAGCTAGGAAACTCCTAGTGGGTCCCACAACCACAAAGTTTCCAAGAAACTAAGGTAAATCATGCACCAAAAAACGTCAGAATAGTTCAGATGCAATTTAATCTTTGTGTGCAATGCTTAATGCAATAGCTCCCACTTTCTTTCCCGAGCTTAGTTCGTCTCGACACAAATTCAAGACACAAATTCCTAACAATTCTCCACCTTGACTTGAATTATCCAAAAACGAACCAAAACCGAAATCAGCTTCAATAGAGTCGATTCTCAAGTCACTACTTGTCCCAGTAGTCTCCACTTGACTTGAACACAACTCACAAAACAGACAAATGAACTAAGTGTGCAACAAACGTGACCAAATGCACAAAGTACCAAATGTAGCAAGCTGTAACTACCAAACGTACTAAGTACCAACATATCTTCATACCAACATGAAAGCCAAACGTAGCAACACTCCGAAGAGGACAAAAGCTACCAAACGCCAACACAAATATATGAGATACCAAATGTCACTAATGATGGAACGGTGTACCAAAACAACACACACAAGACTCCAAAACAAAATCTCCTCCTAGACTACCTCTGTTTCTGTCTTTGCACCTGATGAACTATCTTCTGATTTTGCCTTTGATAAAACGGACCAGACACCTTGCTGTCTAAGCAAAGCTCTCATCTTTAACTGCCACAGCCCAAAACTATTTCTCCCAGTGAACTTCTCAACATTCAAAATATTCGTTGCCGACATCTTTTCACCAATAAATCAAGAAACCCAAATAACGCCTAGAACACAACTAACGCGGAAGCAGATCCCAAATCAGAACCTTAGCTCTGGTGCCAATTGTTGTAACGGAGGCGTCCCGTTACTCGATAGTTAATTGATAAGGTGATAAGAACAATAAATGACGAATATAAGTAAAGTTGACACAAAGATTTACGTGGTTCACCAGTAAAATAACTGGCTACGTCCACCCTGCGAGGAGATCAAATTTTCACTATTGTGGAGAAAATAGTACAAAAGTAGACCGGTATACGTACACGCGCTCTATATGAGCCAAAAGTATACCCTATTCTACCAAACAAAATAGTAATCTCAAAGGGACAAAAGAGACTACCCAAAATTGAGTTCAACCCGCAAAGAACTCACCAATAAGACGAAGGACAAACGATCTTGAGGCCAACCAAGATCCAAACAAACTCCTCCAATCTTCAAAGAGTAGAACCCCAATAATAAGAGCCCGGAACAGACTGAGTTTTCTTCTTCAGAAGGAACCTCACAAATCGACCCTCTTTATTGTGCTCTCAAATATTATCTCTCTCTTAATTAATCTAGACTAATACAAGGGTATTTATATAGATTTATTCCACCCTAAAATAAGAAACCTAGACTATTAGGAAACAAAGACAATTGGGAAACAAAGACTATTAGGAAATTAATTACTAATTTCCTAAACCAAATTACACAAAAAAACTCACGTACAAACCAAACTAAACATGAAATACCAAAATAAAGCTAGGAAACTCCTAGTGGGTCCCACAACCACAAAGTTTCCAAGAAACTAAGGTAAATCATGCACCAAAAAACGTCAGAATAGTTCAGATGCAATTTAATCTTTGTGTGCAATGCTTAATGCCATAGCTCCCACTTTCTTTCCCGAGCTTAGTTCGTCTCGACACAAATTCAAGGCACAAATTCCTAACAACTCTTATGTCAGCGAAATATACAAACTAGACATGGTCGACTGCTCGAGTCCAATGAGCAAATTATTGTGTATATTATATATAAAATAAGGTTCCAAACTTCAAAATATATTGACATCTCCCAAAAACATACTTCTAACCAGATAATAGGCTATTTGGCCTACTATTATGGCTGAATTCATTTTACCTCTCGCAAAATCGATTTTATCAATACTTGGTCCTATAGAAGGTGACATTGCCACCGGTTATGTGACCGGTGATGAGATCAGAGTTGCAACGGCAGCTGAAAATGATCTCAAAATCATCAAGGATAACTTCACTGCCATTTGCGCTATCCTTGAAGATGCGGAGGAGAAACAGTACACTAACAAGGATATGCAATCGTGGCTAAAAGATCTCAAGAGTGTCGTGTACGACATTGATGATCTCTTGGATGAATTGTCTTATGATTCTTTAGTACAAGTTGTCAATAAAGGTCATTTGTGGCAACAGACAAGTGAGAAAAGGTACAATCTTTCCACCTTAAATCCTACTTTGACACATTTTGATTTGGGTCGTAAAATAAAATCCTTACGCGAACAATTAGTTCACATTGTTTTTAAGAAAAATGATTTTAATTTGACTGAGCGTCCCATTCAAGAACCAAAAGTTCAAGGAAATCCTTCTGAATCATATGAATATGTGAATAAACCAGCAGTGGGTAGAAATGAAGCGAAGGAGGATATTTTAAACAAATTAGTGTCGCTTGACGAAACGAGTGCTCTAACTGTGCTTCCTATTGTGGGGGTGGGTGGGATTGGTAAAACAACATTAGCCGGATTAGTTTACTCTGAGGTTCCTTATTTTGATATCAAATTATGGTCATGTGTCCCTCACGAGTTTTTTTTTTTTTTTTTTTTTTTTTTTGCAGCAGTAAAATATTGTCTTACACGGTACAAACCCAACTATAAGAGTCGGATTTTAATATTACATTATTCAAATAAAAAAATAAGCTAAGAACTAGGTTGATAAACGTAGCAGGCTTCAACTTCTTGAGGGGGCGGTCGGGACTGGCCAAGGAAACGCACATTTCTTGTATCTTCCTAATTAGATGAGCTTCAGAGGAGTACCTACGACAAGACACACTTACGCCACGAAGACGTAGAAAGTTTTGAGGGAAAGATCTACTTGAATAACAAATAGACATGATGTGTCTTGGAGATTCATCCTCTTCGCTATAATTTTCCTTAGGATCGATCAAAAGACGTCCCATAGCAATTTTGATCCTGACCATATATGCTACACAACATTGTTGTCCGTTTTTACCGACCCAGTCGAGAAATACAACTTCCATTAAAGCTTTGAAAATGCTATTATTCCTGCAAACATTATTCAGCTCATGGCAAATACCAGAACGATCAACGCAGCAAGTGACCTTGATATTTGAATTTATTTGGATAATTAACTTATAATAGTTTTTAATTAAAAATAACACGAGGCAAAGAAAATAACAATTAAGAGCCATCAGTTTGTAGAAGAGACCGTCGCGTCCAACCTAACCAACGACACTATCAAGCCCCTACTCAACCCTACCAAAATACTAAAATCCCCAATAAAATGCCCACCAAACCCAGACCATACTCCAAACAGAAGGACGAGCTAAACCATCAAGCCGATATCAAAACGCCACACCCAACAGACATCCACCCATCCAAAGCAAACTACAAACTCCAAACAAGGCCCGTACATGCCAAGGCATTACATGCAAGACCATCTTTAACCAGATCTTTGACCACCAACAGTAAAATTGACCCGTAAAATAAAAACGGCAACACGAAATGGGATCAACACGTGGGGAAGGGGGGCGAGGGGTAGGGGAACACATGATCGACCCAGATTCGTAACCGTTGAGATAACAATTGGGTTATACCCAGCAACATGACACTAAAAGAACATGGAGAAAGTGATCATTACCAGGCGTGGGGAGAGGGGCGAGGGAAAAGGGAAACACGCACGCTTGGGTTGCATGTAAGGACGACATCGAAAAAACTTGATCGGAGGAGTCGACTAAGGATCAACACACGGCCTACATTACCAAATGATCCGATCGAGATATCGAGCTTCGCCAATCGAGGATGAGCAAGGTGAGACCAGAAGGGGAGCAAAAGGATATGAGGAGTATCGCATCGCCGGAGATAGGCCAAGAAAATAGCCCATCTCCGGCGAAGGGGTAGGGGGAGAAGGGGATAAAGGTGTGGCAGGGGAAGGCGGCGGCGCAAGGTTAGGGTTTCTTTTTGTTTTGAGAGAGGGAGGAGGTTTTTTTTGCCTAGAGAAAGAAAGACTAATTTTTACCTTTCCCTCACGAGTTTGATAATGAAAAAATACTAGCGAAAATCATACTATATCATACTTTTGGTGCCTCTGTGAAGGAATTTAAAGTCTTCCATTGATGAAGCTTTGAAGAAGAAATGGAGAAGTAATTGAAGAACTTGAGAGAGAATTGAATGAGAGAGAGAGTAAATAAAGTTTGTATCTTTCTTATTGATTGAATGAAAATGTATCAGATAATTACAAGTAATGAATGTGTATTTATACACGTTTAGATGCAACTAGCTATGCTAACAAACTTTTGTAACAAACTCTAACTAACTTTGACCAAGTATCGACCTTTCCTAACTAACTTGTAACTAACATGACCTTTCCTAACTAACTTGTTTGAGTAAGGAAGGTTTATATTCCAACACCCCCCCTCAAGTTGGAGGGTAATTGGCTAATGACACCCAACTTGGAGAGTAAGGTATGATGCTTAACTTCAGAAAGAGACTTGGTCATTACATCAGCTAGCTGAGAAGAGGAAGGCACATAGCTAAGGCTGATCAGTCCTGCAATTAATTTTTCACGCACAAAATGACAGTCCAAATCTATGTGTTTGGTTCTCTCATGAAAAACGGGATTTCTGGCAATGTGTATGGCTGCTTGGCTGTCACATTTGACAGGTATAGGTGTGAGATTAGGAACATCAAGTTCTGTAAGTAACCTTGTGAGCCAAGAGAGTTTAGCTGTCAACCTTCTTAGTGATCTGTACTCAGCCTCAGCAAAAGACAAGGAGACTGTTTGTTGTTTCTTTGATTTCCAGGAAATAAGACTATTCCCTAGAAACACCACATAACCACTAACTGATCTTCTTGTCATGGGACAAGAAGCCCAATCAGCATCACAGAAGCCATGCAAATCAAATGTAGAGGTGTTGTTTAAAAGAATGCCTTGAGAAGGATCTTTAGACAGATAGTGTAATGTATGAATGGCTGCATTCCAGTGAGAATCCATAGGAGAAGACATGAATTGACTTAGATGTTGCACAGTGAATGTTATATCAGGCCTGGTGTGAGTAAGAAAGTTAAGCTTGCCCACCAACTTCCTGTAGAGGGAAACATCAGAAAAAGGGGTTCCAGAAGTAGTAGTGAGCTTTATTGAATTGTCAAGAGGACTGACAACAGGTTTGCAGTCTTGACAGTGAAAGTCTTTGACTAAATCTAAAGTATACTTATGTTGGGTAACAGCTATTCCTGAGGAAACCTTGGTGAATTCCAAACCCAGAAAGTAATGTAGATGTCCTATATCCTTTATTTTGAATCTGTCATCCAGAAAAGCTTTAAGAGTCTTTATTTCTTCCAAATCATCACCAGTGATAAGGATGTCGTCCACATACACAACAAGAAACACTGCCTTGTTATCAGTATGTTTAGTGAAAAGAGAATAGTCATTGAGAGACTGAATATATCCTTTGGAACGAAGAGCAGTACTCAATTTGGCATACCATTGTCTAGAAGCCTGTTTCAGGCCATACAAAGACTTCTGTAACTTGCAAACAAGCTTGGGATTAGATACTTGCAGCCCTGGGGGAAGTGACATGTAAATATCCTCATCAAGGTCACCATGAAGGAATGCATTATTCGCATCCAATTGATTTAAAAACCAACCCTTCTTTACTGCAACAACAACTAAGCATCTAATAGTAGTCATTTTGACAACGGGGGAAAATGTTTCATTGTAATCTATCCCTTCCTTTTGTGTATAACCCTTCACCACAAGCCGAGCCTTATACCTCTCAATGGAACCATCAGCTTTATGTTTAACCTTGAACACCCACTTACAACCGATTGCCTTCTTCTTTGGTGGAAGAGGAACCAGACACCAAGTATCATTTGCTTCAAGAGCTGGAAACTCAGCTGCTATGGCATTTTGCCATTCTGGAAATTTTGCTGCCTCTGTATAATTCAAGGGTTCTTGAACAGGGAGCAATGAACCAGTGTCTAAAAGGGTAATAGCATTTGTGTGACAACAGACAGAAGGGGTTGAGAGTTGTTCTGTGATACAAAGGGAAGTCAAGGTGTGAGGACATGTCTGACAAGCAGAGTGTGTTGCAGGTAAATGACACTGATAGTCTTTCAAATAAGAGGGAAGACTTGACACTCTAGTAGATTGTCTTAGAGGAACAGAAGAAATAACAGGGGTGGGAGTAGGGATAGGAGAAATGACAGGAATGGGAGTAGGGATAGGGGAAATGGTAATATTATTATGTGCAGTAGTACTATTTATGATATTGGGTGAACCACTGGTAGAAGTATCATTTTCAGGAAAAATAGAAAAATCAGACTAAAAATTGGGTAGATAATGATTCAAAGTATCTGCAACATATGGGAAAATGGCTTCATGGAATATGACATCCCTAGATGTAAAAATTGAGAAATTTTCAAGATTTAAAAGCTTGTATGCCTTCTTCCCAAAGGGGTAACCTAGAAAAACTGAGGGAATTGCCCTAGGTGACAGTTTATCTCTTCCAGGTTTAGGAGTGGATGCATAACACAAGCAACCAAAAATTTTCATGTGGGACAAAACAGGAGGTTTGTTAAAGAGAACCTCATAAGGGGATTGTTGTTTCAAGACTCTTGTGGGTAATCTGTTAATGATGTAAGTAGCAGTAAGAACACACTCTCCCCAATACTTCTTAGGTAGGTTTGACTGAAAAACAAGAGCCCTTACAATCTCTAAAAGGTGCTTATGCTTTCTTTCAACTACTCCATTTTGTTGGGGAGTATGGGAGCAAGATGTTTGGTGCAAAATGCCTTGGGAGGTGAGGAAGGCTTTCGTGGAGATGCTTGAGCCTAATTCAAGAGCATTGTCACTTCTAATGGTCTTAACTTGTTTATTGAATTGTGTTTGAACCATGGCAATGAAACTTTTGATGAATGAAAAAGCATTACTTTTACATGAAAGAAGATGTGTCCAAGTTGTTCTTGTATAGTCATCAACAATTGTGAGAAAATATTTGTAACCATTGTATGTTTGAATAGGGTAAGGTCCCCAAAGATCTATATGAATTAATTCAAAAGATGAATGAGTTTGGATTGTACTAAGAGGAAAAGACAACCTATGCTGTCTAGCTTTGGCACAAATAGAACAAGAATTAAACTCTGTTTCATTAACAACACAACCTTTACAATCTGAAATTTGTCTCAGTTTATACAAAGGGAGATGTCCTAGTCTATGATGCCAAACAGTGGCAGAAGTTACAACATTACTATTATTAGCAAAAGAACTATTAGGAAAGCAGAGAGCAGCATCTGGTCTGGTATGTTGCAGGAGATATAAATCTCTATGACTTTGACCAAGCACCAGGGGCTTCTTCAGGGAAGAGCCCTGCATGCAGCACAAAGTAGGTGTAAAACTTATGATGGAATCAAGTTGTTTTTCAAGCTTTGCAATAGACAGAAGATTGTATTTGAAGTTAGGTACATATAGGACATTTTCTAAAACAATTTCAGGAGAAATGACAACAGTTCCAACAGTGTTGATAAGAACTGAATCACCAGTTGGGAGTGTGATAGTGTAAGGTCTAGGTATAGTCTTGACACTTGAAAACAGACTCCTATTAGAACACATGTGATCACTGGCTCCACTGTCTAAGATCCAAGAATTATTACAAAAAGTAAGAGAAGTTGTTTGAAAAGAATTACCAGCAAAGTTGGAAGAACTAACTGCACAATTGTTCCCCTTCTGAAAATCATGCATCAGTTGCTTCAATTGCTGCATCATATTTGGGTCAAAGTCTTGTGTATCTCCAAATGCACCAAGAATTCCATCCTGACTTCCAATTTGAGCACTGTTTGCAGCCCTTCTTTTGCTGTTGATCAGGCTGTAGCAATTATCAATACTGTGACCAATTTTCTTGCAATAAGTACAGCTTTTTGGTTTGTTAGGTTCCTGTGTTGTATTCTTATTTCTGTTCTGCCAATTGTATGACTGAGTCTGCCCACCATTACCAGGAAAATTACCATTATTCTTATTGAACTTGTGATTGTAATTCCTTGCATGAAAAGAAGCAAAATCAGTTTGAAATGGGGTCTCATTCCTTATTTCTCTCTGTCTTT
Source organism: Heliosperma pusillum (assembly GCA_022085475.1). NCBI lineage: Eukaryota > Viridiplantae > Streptophyta > Magnoliopsida > Caryophyllales > Caryophyllaceae > Heliosperma > Heliosperma pusillum. Next base: position 22,069 of record JAIUZE010005931.1, read on the forward strand.
CTTCTTGAACCAGGTTGTTGTAGACAGTAGCAATTGATGGCAAGGGGTTTTGCATCAAAATGGTACCTCTAACAACAGAATATGTGTCATTTAGATTCATCAAGAGCTGAACTACTATTTGATCTTGCTGAAACTTGGCACGTTTGGCAGTAGCACCACATGTACAAGAACATGAACACTTGGGATTTAAACCCATGGAGTCAATCTCATCCCAGATTGCCTTAAGCTTGGTGCAGTAAGTGGAAATACTGTCATTCCCTTGAGAAAAATCAGACAATTTCTTGTGTACACCATATAGTTGTGCTCCATTGGTTTGGCCAAACCTCTCTTCTAACTCAGACCAAGCAACTTGAGCAGTAGTACTGTAAAGAATGGACTTTCCAATTTCTTCAGTCACAGAATGTAGTATCCAGGAAAACACAATATCGTTGTTTCTTTGCCACTTTCTGGCATTAACATCAGTTACAGTAGGAACTGGAATAGTACCATCAATGAAACCCAATTTGTTTTTGGCAGATAATGCAATTAGCATACCTCTTTTCCAGCCAGCAAAGTTAGTACCATCAAATGGATTTGCAACAAGTTTGTTGACAACCAAATCAGAAGGACTGATATGGAAAGGACTATCAACATTTACCTCAGAATTGGACGAAGTTTCTGGCATTGTTGATCAAAAGAAAGAATATTTCTGTGATTATTTTGTTTTTGATAGAATAAAAGTTGAAAAAAAACAGAATCTTTTTGTGATTTTTAACAGTTTTGGTAAAATCAAAGCGGCGGAAAAGAAATCAGAAGCATATTAATGCTCTGATACCATGAAGGAATTTAAAGTCTTCCATTGATGAAGCTTTGAAGAAGAAATGGAGAAGTAATTGAAGAACTTGAGAGAGAATTGAATGAGAGAGAGAGTAAATAAAGTTTGTATCTTTCTTATTGATTGAATGAAAATGTATCAGATAATTACAAGTAATGAATGTGTATTTATACACGTTTAGATGCAACTAGCTATGCTAACAAACTTTTGTAACAAACTCTAACTAACTTTGACCAAGTATTGACCTTTCCTAACTAACTAGTAACTAACATGACCTTTTCTAACTAACTTGTTTGAGTAAGGAAGGTTTATATTCCAACACTCTGACATAAGTAAAGGAAGATTATTAAGAGTTAAATTTAAAGAGTTGTTAGAAGGTAAAAAATATTTTCTTATACTCGACGATGTTTGGAATGATGATGTTGCAAAGTGGATGGATCTAAGGAATGCTCTTGATATTGGTAAACCAGGTAGTGTGATTTTGATCACTACGAGAATCTCAAAAGTGGCAAATATTACCGGAACAATTGATCCCTATTATTTGGATAGCCTTTCCGATTCAGCTTGTTGGACTATATTTCATCAATTAGCATTTATGGAAGGTGATGAGCAGAAGTTTCCAAGACTTTGTGACATCGGCGAGTGTATTGTTCAAAAATGTGGTGCAGTTCCGCTTGTTGTGAAAGCTTTGGGCAGTTTATTACGAAGTGAAAGGAGCGAAGAAAAATGGCTAGAAATTGAGAACATGGGTCACTTGATGAAATTACAAGAAGAATATGATGTTATGCAGGTATTAAAACTAAGTTACGCCAAACTTCCATCTCATTTGAAACCTTATTTTGCGTATCTCGCAACTTTGTTGAAAGACGACACATACAGTGTAGCAGAACAAGTAAACTTTATGAGGGCCCTAGGCCTTGCCCAAATTGAGTACGGCGAAAGTGAGATACAAAATCTCGAAGAAAACTATTATATGGAGTTACTTTCAAAATCAATGATTCAGGATATAGTAATGAGCTTCAGCGGCAACATTGTAATGTTTAAAGTGCATGATATGTTGCATGATGTAGCAGCGGATGTGCTTGGGGAAGAGTTGAGAGTAGTCAATAAAACTGAGATCAAAGTTTCAGAATCGACTCGACATGTAACTTTGGAACTACTTAAGGGATCAAGTGCTATATCAGACAGTATATATCATGAAAAAGTTTTTATAGCTAGAAAGACTAGAATCTTTAGGGTTGGTTCAGCTGGAAATCATATCACTCAATCCTTCCTTGAAAAGATCATTTCTAATTTTACCTGCCTCCGCATCTTAGAACTCCAGCACAGCTTCATCGACGAGTTGCCTAGTTCAATTGGGAAACTAAAGCACTTGAGATTTCTTAACCTCATAAGTAATCCTATTAAAACCCTCCCAGATACGATATGCGAGTTATTGAATCTACAAAGCTTGTATTTGAATGACTGCGAGCAACTAGAAGAGCTACCCAAAAGGATACACAGATTGATAAGCTTAAAGATGTTCCAAATGACGACACGTCAAAGGAGCTTAACTGGCACTTAATTTAACAAGTTGTATCGTCTACAAGAGTTGTACCTTATGTCTTGCAAGGGACTAACAACTTTATGGGAAAGTGATAATGTTGGGCACCTGGCTTCCTCAAGATCCTGTCAATCCAAGATTGCGCAACACTAAAAACTCTTCCTAGCAGCATGAAGCTCCTTGTAGGTCTCGAGGAATTAACAATTATAAATTGTCAAGAGTTGGATTTGGAAGACGGAGATGCTTCGAGTTTGAGTGGCCTTGTAAACCTCCGTTATTTCAGCATAACAGATATGCCGCAGGTAAAACGTCTGTCAGATGCTATTCAGTCTGCTGCAGCATCTCTCGAATATATGGTGCTAGAAAAATGTGGAGGTTTACTCGAGCTTCCAATGTGGTTTCCATCATTTACGTCTCTTCGAAAATTAGTTATTCGCGGTTGCCCTCATGTATTCAAAAGATGTGATATATCTTCATCTGTTGAACAAGACTACCATCTTATTCAACATGTCCCAGAAATTGTGTTTGATGCTTATTCTCTCATTAAACCACAATAATGAAGTCAGATCTTTATTGTATGTATGTATGTGCTTGCATTGTGTCATCGCCTAATGTTTTCCTCACAATTCAATAAATTGTAAGAGTGGTCTGTTATGTCTTGCAAAGTTAATATACATTTTGTTAGAAATAGGCGATATGAACTATTAATTGATTAAGAGAAATATCTTACCAATGAGCAAAACGAGTTATAGAAAATAATGTAATGGTATATAAGTAAATATAAATATAGAGAGGAGAAAACTTATCTAGATAAGAGAGGAGGTTGTGGCATGACAATGTCACTGTCCTAAAGTCGAATTTGCCCCGTCCTCTACACACGGTGTCAATGACAATCGACCCCCAGGATTACACTACCCTTGTGCCTCCGGTGTAGACGAAGACACAACATGAACAAAGCCAAGAACATTGCCAAAGAACCTCCAAGGACGGGTTTATAAAAAGAATTATTTAGAGAGAAGAGAGTAGTGATTTTTGTTGTATAATTTGAAGTTGTAAAGTGTAGGTTTATATAGTGGTGAATTGGCATTGTAAATTACAAACATTGTAAATAACGACCATGGGAGACTACACAATCAACATGGAAACCACATGAGTCAACCATGTAAAATGCATATTCAACTTAGAAATATGCTCCAAATAAATGTGGGACAATTTACAATATTTGCTTCTTTTGAAGCATCAAATCCAACAATCCCCCACATGATTCAAAAGAAGAGTAAAGGAATAAAGGAGGTTATAAGGCAACGGAGGTTTAGCTTAAGATGTCAATGTCCTTTGGACTTGAATTGACACCCGATGAGTACAACAAACTTCAGACCGTCATCTTAGGTGGAATCTTTCACCTTAAACCATCGATGAGGTTGGTAAGAAGTCATTGCGCACCTACTTCACCTCGAATCAAAGTTAGTGTTCGCGACTATGTTCAACATGAACACAAAACATTAATTATATTTTACTTGGACTATCCAAGTGCCCCCACATATCCTGGTTTTATGAGCGCTCTAGAGGTCCATAAGCCAGAAGGTCCTCATAGGGGGTGGGCAATTTCCCCCACACTCACATAGGCAAGTTCATCAGGTTTGTCACAAACCACCCAAAATGGACTATGAACTTGTTAAGAGCGTAGCTCAACCTTCCTCACTTGACAGATTAAACACAATATAAAATAAAATACTACATCACGTTATATCATAAATAGGAATGGTAGTAGTATTACAACATGAGATCCTCGTGACTTCGTTTGACCCATTGAACTTAGCTAAACCTAAGTTGGGGATCCCCGTCACCATTCACTCCCAACAGGCTTTAAACCTATTCCTTGTGTTGCCACCAGCACTAACCTCTATCATGGCCAATGTAAGAGGATTTCAATATCATCTTCGTACGTACTATCATGATATCACATTGTGTAAGAGATCTCAATATCTACTTACAATCCACAATCCTTGTGAACACATTACACAATCAGATTATCCATCATACTCTTGATAATCTGCCAAATCAACTAATGCATGCTTTAGATTATGATGTATGGCGATTAATGGAGCCACACCCTCTCACAATGGAGTAAGACTCTTAACTCACTTTGCCATTTATTAGCTTCATGTCTTTGCCAACTTGGCAAAGAAACAATCATCCTCCGTTGCTTATCCAAAAATACAATTTATAACGTACACCATTTTCTCCATGATGAAATGAACTTCATAATTATTCGATGCTCGTATTGAACCACAAACAACTATTCTCCAAAAACAAATCTTTGTAATAACTGAGAGTCAATATCATTGTGCCTATCAAATATACAAAACAACATAAATTATATTTTGTATGGATAACGTATCTAAGACATCATTCATATGGCATATGAATATCCCAAAAATGTCACCAATTGGAACACAACTCAATTGTGTCTTATGACAAAGATAAGGAGAGTCTTACCTTCACTAGATACTCCCACAAAACACGACTTACCTTAAAAGTCATAACCACACGTCCACACGTGCACTTATTGACAATTTCTTTAACAAAGTTTTTAATGTAAAAACTTCCACCAACTAGTTAAAATGGTCAATAATTTTGGTTCAAAACTTAGCATTTAATAAGATGATAAAGATATCAACCACGCCAAATTTTTCATTGTCTTAACTAACAATACGTATCAAATTATTATATGTTCAATGTTGTCTTGCATAAAACCACACAACAAATTCTTTTAGCAGTGGTTCATACATTTCCAAGTATATTACATATGGAATACACTCAAGAAAGGCTACAAAATACTTTACAAAGTTTACTCTTTTACTAGATAGTACATTAACCTACTTCCCCCACATGTTGTCACACCCATTAGTAAGTGACAACACACTACACCACAACATTCACGTATTTTCACAAATATATTCATTTTATCAACCATATCATTTAGGAGGAATGTGTATAAGACATACACACATAATATATAATATATCCTCAAATTACAAAGGGTAAATTGATTATTACTCCCTTATATAATCCATTTTTTGATACTTACTCCCTTATATAAATATATTTGAAACTTACTCCCACCCAATACATCTCTGATAAAAAATTGCTCCCATTTTAAGCTTCCGGTAAAAAAAAAGAGAATATTCCGTCAAAATTTGGAAATATGCTCTAATAATTGTATTCTATGACCATTATACCCTTTTCCTTGCTAAAAGACCTATTTAATTCCATTACAACCCAAACTTGTTCAATTCCATTCTTAATTCAATTTAGTTCACTCATCTCTCTCTCTCTCTCCACTTCTTATCTTTAACAATCCAGCGATTCGATTGAAAAGTAAGTTTTATCTTTATTTATATGTCTCCTGATCCCGTAAATTATTCAATTTGTTCAAATTAACCCAGATTTAGTTAGGGTTTATTGTTGAATTTTTTAGTGCAATGTCAAGCTCCAACTATAGTTGTGAGAAAACACAAAAGTGTTTTTGTGGGATTCCTATTGCTATAATGAAGTCTTGGACATATAAAAATATTGGGAGAAGATTTGAGGCTTGCAAGTATTACAATCCAAACAATGGATTTCGTGGTTGTAAATTCTTTCAATGGTATGACAAACCACAAACAGAATGACAGCGAGATGCTATAAATGAGCTGAAGTTGGAGAATAAGCATCTCAAGTGTGATGTCCATCATCTTCACCTGACTCTTTCCTCCTCTTCTTTGATTTAGGCCTTCCTGGCATTACTCTTTTAGCAGGTGGTAGCAGTTCAGGAAGTCATGTCTTCTCCCATAGCTTATACCCAGGTAGAGCTAGATTATAGATTAATGGAGATTGTAGAGGTAGATTATAGACTAATGGAAATTGTAGAGGTAGATTAATGATGTGTTTATATAGGAGAGAGGGAGACAATGAGAATTGTGTTTCTTAAGATTAGGTGTTTGTATTTAGAAGAGAGAAAGAGAGAGAGAAAGACTATGAGATAAATTTGTTTTAGAAAGTGTTTTATCATACATAAGTCAAGGGCATATTCGTCACATTCTCTTTTTTTTGACCGGAAACTTAAAATGGGAGCAATTTTGATCACATATGTATTTGGTGGGAGTAAGTTTCAAATATATTTATATAAGGGAGTAAGTATCAAAAAATGGATTATATAAGGGAGTAATAATCAATTTACCCAATTACAAATTCAATTGCATGATCTCATTTTGATAGGTCAATTATAGAATTCATTTTTAAAATAATGCTCAAAAAAATAAGTATTTGTTGTTTTGGGTCGGGTTTAAAACTATTTATCAAAATGGTATCCACGTAGGCTCGGATTTTGCGAATAAAAAATACGGAGGAAACACGCCATTGACAATGGCGTGTTTTTAGTGAGTAGAAAAAGGCAAACTTACAAAAATGGATTAAAACAAACACGCCATTGGGAATGACGGGTTTTCTGAAAGAGACACGTCATTCTCATTGGCGTGTCTGTGAACAGTACAAGTTTTTTTTTTTTTTTTTTTTTTAAAAAAAAAAATTTTTTTTTGGAAAAAAAATAAAAAAAAAAAAATTAAAGACACGCCATCGGAAATGGCGTGTCTGTTCCGTGTTTCAGGTTTTGAAAACCCGAGCCTACGTGGACACCATTTTGATAAATAATTTTGAAACCGACCCAAAACGACAAATACTTATTTTTTTAGCATTATTTTAAAAATGGATTCTCACAAGAAGTTACACAAGTAGTATGTCTTATACATATATCAAATTGAATTTATCAAAATATCATCTTAAAAAATTTATATGTCAAATATAATAAATAACAACCATGAAAGTTTTAATATATCTCAGCTTCATCACCGATTCACCGTGGGTCGAATTTCATGTACTAGGTTGAAAATGACACATTATAAGCATGCTTTCGAGATAAGGTACCCACAATCTAAGACAAACATCTTTCAAAATCACTTATCAAATAATAACACAATATTCTTATCGTGTTATAGGTCGAACATTAATAAGCCTTATTCATTGAAAAATACCATAATAAATCACCATGAGTAAGACCGAGAACTTCCACTTTCACATTTCCACGACACCAAATTACTTGGCCAAATTTGTAAATGCTAATCTCATAAAACATGGCACAAAAATAACTATAATAGCAAAAATAACTATAGTAGACATGTGCATTAATTTGGTACCCAAACTCTTTAAGAAAAATAATTGAAATCATAAATCACGCTGCACGAGCATATTATCTCACATAAATTACTTGATATTTAATTCACTTTTTAGTCACTACGCCTTACGATACATTGTTAACGTTCCCGAACTGACCAGTTAACCAACAAAAGAATAAGATTACTATCATAAGAAAAAGAGGTCAGATGGAATAATAAAGTGCTAACATACAAAAACAAAGGTTTATAACTATTACTTCCTCCATTCAACTCCACTCTACCACTTTCTTTTTTGTACACTATTCACAAGCGATCATTATAATTGCAATTTTCTCTCAATATATAAGTAAAAAATATATTCATGTGTGATCTTGTTTGATTCGTCTTTACCAGTACATTATTAATATCTAACTTTTATAATTTTTGCTAACACATAGCTAACGATATTTACCGTGTAAAACCCGTCTCGGCAAATGTGGAAAAAAAATTTGGTAGAGTAGAGGAAGTATATCTTAATTACAAATAGATGGCTCATCATTTTCAATAGTCTAAAGTCAGCATTACTATCTTAAGAAAATTCATTTAAACCACTGAATTGGTTTATTTTTCGCTGTCAAATTGAAGGAAGAAAAATTGACAACAAAATTGAAGGAAGAAAAATTGACAACAAACTTCTACACAAAGAACAAATAAGCCAATAGTAAACGATCCCACCATAAATTATTGCCAAAACGAATGATACGAAGATGGAATAAGTTATATCGCTTACGTATATATGTAATTCGACTTTAGAATGTTAGAAATAGGCGATATGAACTATTAACTGATTAAGAGAAATATCTTACCAATGACCAAAACGAGTTATAGAAAATAATGTAATGGTATATAAGTAAATATAAATATAGAGAGGAGAAAACTTATCTAGATAAGAGAGGAGGTTGTGGCGTGACAATGTCACTGTCCTAAAGTCGAATTTGCCCCGTCCTCTACACGCGGTCTCAATGACAATCGACCCCCGGGATTACACTACCCTTGTGCCTCCGGTATAGACGAAGACACAACATGAACAAAACCAAGAACATTGCCAAAGAACCTCCAAGGACGGGTTTATAAAAAGAATTATTTAGAGAGAAGAGAGTAGTGATTTTTGTTGTGTAATTTGAAGTTGTAAAGTGTAGGTTTATATAGTGGTGAATTGGCATTGTAAATTACAAACATTGTAAATAATGACCATGGGAGACTACACAATCAACATGGAAACCACATGAGTCAACCATGTAAAATGCATATTCAACTTAGAAATATGCTCCAAATAAATGTGGGACAATTTACAATATTTGCTTCTTTTGAAGCATCAAATCCAACACATTTTTCATTTTTTCAGACGGACCATTTTGGTCTGAAACAATAAGACGGGATTTTGTAACCACTTTACAGTTAGATGTAACCACTATTGAAAAAAAAGTTGATATCAGCTGTGGTTACATTTTATCAAAACGTAGCAACATAATCCCGTCTTATTTTTCAGACGGAAATAGTTCGTCTGAAATAAGAATTTGCTTTTTTCAATTTGTGTTCCTTTTGTAATTTGCTGGCTGAAAGTCATTAAAGAGCTCAATTCAATATACATCTTACAAAGTTGATCACTTTAAACTAAACAGTGATCTATTGTGACAATAGTTCTATCTTTACTACCTCTTTAATGTTGAGTATATATATTTATAATTATTAGATACTCAGGGTGACATTTATTTTACAAATTTTACAAAAACTCTGGAAAGCCGGTTTCTCACTAAGTAATTAGGAGACCACTTTATCGTACCCCTTTATATATGTTTCGTTACTTCTTTTTTCACTGACTGTCTTAAAATTGCTAGAAATGTTTCGTACCACAATTTAATCAATAGGTTTAATTTCTAGAAATTATAAACTACCTTGAATTTGCACGGATCTTACACTAATGTATAAATAATATGATTAGAGAAAGGGATCTAAAAATTGTTTGTAAAAATTCACTAAATTAATTTCTAGAAGAGTGGTAGAGCAAACATTAAAGTATATAACACACACAGAGTTAATAATTATCAATTTTGATTTTTGGTATATAAGTCAATAGTTTTCTATTTCCTTTTTAAGTTATATTTTTGTGATCAAAATCTACCACATGAATTGTTACTCATTGCCTACAACTTTGTGCAAAAAGCAATAGATAACCACAAATTCGTATTTAAGACGGAAGTATCTGTCTTAACTCTTAAGCTTAAGACGGGTCAAATATGCTAAATGAAACAAATATAAGATGTGTAGAGACTAAAAAGATATTTGTCTCATACATACAAGTTAAACATTAGTTGACCCGTTTAAACTTAAGATAGGTGGGTAGATAGAGATAGATAGATAGATAGATAACAATGTATTGAAAAGTTTCATGAGCATGAAGACTGTTACAAACTTACAAAGACTATTGCTAACAGACTCAAGAAAGTTATGAACTCTTTGGTTGGTGATTTTCAAAATGGACTTATTTCGGGGACATCTATTACTGAAAATATTCTTATATCTCATGAGTTATTTAATTACGTAGTTTATTTTCGCAGTACGTTTTTTACTCTTTTTAGTACTTTTTACACCATATTTTCCATTAGTTACCCTTTCACAAAAAAACAACTCATCCTCTCTACCTTCTCTCTACCCATTACCTTCTCAAATTCCATTAAAAAAAATTCAAAAATATGAATGAATATTCAATTAACGAACAAGTATTTTATACGTTAATCTATATTAATAAAATTCGCAGGCGTCGGCGGTGGCGGGAATAACTTCCCCTATAAATCGATCGATTAAACCCTAATTGAAAGTTCTTCAATTTCAATTCCAAAATCAATCAACAATTATCAATCAATTTTATTTATTCCTTACTTTCTTCACTTCTACACGTTTCTCTCTCACGAAAATCTAATTATCCCAATTTATGGCGCGTAAGAGAAAATCTAGGGTTCCCGAGGAATCCAAAATCGAGCACGAAGAAGAGGATCATCAAGAATCAGACTCGGAAATGGAGGATCATGGTGAATCTAGCAAAGGAAATTGTCTTTACGAGGTTGATTAATTTCTTAATTTCCTATGTTTGTTTACTTCATCGATTTAATGTATGGTTTTGGTTGTGTTGTTTTACATAGGCACCGGCGGTGGCGTCACAGGCGTCGCAGGCGTCGAAGGGTAGGCAGGGGGAAGCAGTGGCGGCACGCGGCGACCGTCGGGGAAGCAGTGGCGGCGCGCGGCGACCGTCGTTGGGAAGGGCAGGCAGTCGGCCGTCGTTGGGCTTGACAGGCGGCCGGAGTAGTTGGCGGGTTGACAGGCGGGTACAATGTACTGTATTAGGAAACTTTAGTATAATGTACTGTATTCAATTTTATTTGTTTAGTATAGTGTACTGTATTCAGTTTCATTTGTTCACTACAATGTAGTGTATTCAAATTCATTCGTTTAGTACAGATTGATTATTTTTGTCGTTATATTGTATTCCAATTTGTTTATTTTTCTCTATATTTTAATTCATTCGTTTAGTACAAAATTGATGAAGAATTAAGAGAAAATATTAGAGAGAGATTAGAGAGAAAAATATTAGAGAGAGATTAGAGAGGGAAAATAGGATAGGAAATGAGAGGGGTATAATTGTCAATAGTGTACTAAGATGAGTAAAATGTGTACTGCGAAAATCAGGACCCTTTAATTATATTTCAAAGAAATCTAAAGGAAGAAAAGGATATCTGGCCTATAAGGTGGATATGAGTAAAGCTTATAACGGACTAAATTAGAATTTTATAAGGGGTACACTAGAGCTGGACAGTGGGCCGGGCTGCAGCGGGTCGGGTCGGGCTGGAAGCGAGCCGGGCTGTGGGAGAGGGAGCCCGAGCCCGCACTGTGGGCCAGAGGGGTGTTGGACCGGGTCGGGCTAGGGATTTGGTGGCCCTGGACGGCCCGCTTGTAAAAAATGACTAAAAATGGATGCGGGTCAGTGTGGGCTGGGCGGGATGGGGGTGTGGGCCGGGGAGAATGGAGCCCGGGACCGGCCCGGTTTGAGGGAGCGGGTTGGGCGGGCCAGCATAGTGGGCCAGCAGGCCAGAGAAGAAAGAGCATGGAGGCCCGCGCCGGGCCGGGCTAGTGTGGGCCGGATCGACCCGCAATTTTGGCCAGCTCTAGGGTACACTGATCAGCATGAATTTCCCCAGTTCGTGTATTAATCTTATCATGAACTGCGTCTCCTCTGTGTCTTATGAAATACTTATTAATGGAAGCCCGGATAGCTCTTTTTCCCCTAATGCAAGAATTTGTCAAGGTGATCCAATTTCTCCTCTTCTGTTTGCTTTATGCATTGAGGTCCTCTCAAATCTTCTCATTGAAGCACAAGATAATAATCAACTTTGTAGTATCAAGATCTGTCGTACTGCGGCTTCTGTTTCTCAACCCCCTTTTTGCAGATGATTCGATCTTCTTTTCTTCAGCTGATAAGAAATCATGTACTCCCTCTGTCCCAGTCAATTGTTGTCATTTGCCTTTTACACGTTTGTCAATGCACATTTCATTTTGAAAATATCTTTTATTTCATAAGTGTGAAAATTATAAAATTTTGATATTCTTGACGTGCTCATTATGACGAATCAAACATGATCTCACATGACTATATTTTGTGTTATGCATCAGAAATTATTTTAAGGATTCTCTCCCCTTATGAATATTGTCCAAAAAACAAATGACAACAATTGACCGGGGCGGATGGAGTAGATCACTAAGGGATATCCTTAAAGTTAATTGTGATGCTTTTGGGCAAAAACTTAATAAGGATAAATCAGGCATAACCTTAAGCCCTAATTGTACTCTTCGTATTGCTCGGTTCCGTTTAAAGGTATTTAAAATCACTCCATCTAAAAATATTGGACCTTATCTCGACTTCCTACTGATTTTGGTATCAACAAGAAAGATATTTTCCAGTCAATTATTTATAAAGTCCGTAAGAGAATCCTCCGTTGGAACAACTATTACTTATCTCCGACTTGAAGATTGACTCTTATCTACTCGGTACTATCTTCACTATCCATATTCTCTCTATCGACATTTAAAATAACGGTAAGTGTGGGATTTAAAATTGATTCTTTTGTCTCACATTTTTGGTGGAATGGTACGAGTACTAAGAGGAAGACTCACTGGAGTAGTAAACTTTTTATCAGTGCCCCAAAAGCAAGCGTAATACTTCTTGTTTGAATCAATGTCTTCTGGCCAAAATTGCGTGAAAAATTTTACAATATCCTGAATGTCTCATTAGTAGGACAATTGGTTATAAATATAAAATTTCTAAACATAATATAATGGCGGGAAATATGAATAACGTCTCCTTCTCCTCTTGGGGAAGTCGTGGAGTTCTTTGGAGTATTAAGATCTTACTAAATAACTGTGCATGGCAAGTTGGTTTTCCCTCATTTCTTGATATATGGTCTGATAAGTGAGTTCATGGTGAAACTTTGGGTCATTGGCTAGGGTTATCTGAGGAAGAGATTTCTAATCAAATGTTACGTCATGTTTGCCTTCTTCAAGATTCTGAAGGGAATTAGGATACTTCTAAAATTCAAGAAATATGTGGTCCTGAAGCTACTCATTTCATCCTTCCTATTTGTATGCCAATTAAAGACGAAGAGGATCTCATTTATTGGAAGTTTTCTAATACCGGGAATTATACTGTAAAGAGTGGTTATTTTCTAGCTTTCAAATCTTTATGGGACTCTAAGGCTACAGCCTACAAGGAAGGATATTCAGCGTATGTCTGCTGAAAGTGTTGGATTTTGTAAAAAGAAACTTTGGAATCTTCATGTCCATGGGAAGTGGAAAGTCTTTGTTTGGAAAATCTTCTCTAACTCTCTTCCTGTGGGAAAAGAAGTTGCAAGGCGTTCCCTTGTCTTGGTTTATAACTGTCGTTTACGTCAGGATGCTAATCCCATTGAAGAATCTCTTGAACACTTATTTCGGGACTGCATCCTTTCCTCTAGAATTTGGTTAGCAAGTCCTTTGGGTATCCGAAATCAATCTGGAGATTCTCTTTCCATCCAGTCTTGGATCTCTAATTGGTTAATTTATTGAAAAGCATAGATCCCATTGTTGGTGTATCCATCTTTATTAGTACTCTATGGAGTATTTGGTGTACTCGAAACAATGTCTCCTTTGGTGTTGATGATTTTAACCTCAAAGTGGTTATCAACCAATTATCTACTGAATAACATTATGGCAATGGAACAAGAAATTAAGATGGAAGAAACCTTGAAGGTGGAAGTCATCAATATGGAAACTTCAACTTCTATTAGAGATTTTTATCCATTCATGCTTATAGGAGAACAAGTTTGCACTGAGGGGATTAGAGTCGAAAGCGATGCCTCATGTAATCCGAGTTTTAAAGCAGGAGGAGGATGGGTCTTTTTAAAGGGGAGTGGGAATATCATCCATACAAATAAGAAGATATTATGGGCTTTATCCCCGGTTCAGGCTGAAGCTAAAAGTTTTCTCTATGCACTCTTGGATGCTAAAGGAAGAGGTTATAGACATATTGAAGCTTCTATGGATTGTCTAAACCTTGTCCTACATTTATGTGGATCTTCCGAAGCACCTCAAGACACACAGATTATTATTTCTAGCATTTTCTCTCTCATTTCAGATTTTCATTGTTTTTCAATTAGCTATTGTCCTAGAAATCTTAATAGAATTGCTCATAACTTAGCCAAGAACGCTTAAGTTATGACATTCTCTCACTCGGTAAAAAAAAAAGACTTGCGATGAATCAACACTATATTTGTTGGTACAACGCAAATGCAGACCGGAACGACTACATTACTAATATTCGCACACTTAGAGATAATGGGCAGAAAACAAATAATTCTTCCCTCGTATAAAAAATTGGGCATGCTAAACCAACAATTGACTGAAGTAGGCTTCTTAATATGTGACATCCGGCCTCACCGACTTACATCACAGGCTTCTAGCAACCTTCTCATAAAGGTCTCTGGGCCAGTTTCGGTGCATATTGCTTGCCAAAATATTTGCAATCTGCAAAAGAGTGAATTGTGATCAGGTGGTACTAATTGATAGATGAACCGTCTCAACCAAAACCTTAAGGTGATGGTTGAGGTCCATATATTATAGTTATTTTCTATTATGCCCCCTCACTCGAATGCCCATTGGGCTTGAAGAGTGGTTGGTTAGTGCACAGGCCCTCCATACCATGTGCGAGTTTTTTCCACTTGGTGAGTTTGTGAGATATTGGGGGCTGCCAGGGTTTGAACACGTGACCTTCGGTCACTCTGGCTCTGATACCATGATAGATGAACCATGTCAACCAAAACCTTAAGGTGATGGTTGAGGCCCATATATTATAGTTATATTCTATTACTAATTACTTCATGTATGTTATTGCATAACAATGTCCGAAAATCACAATCAATAGCTTAGCAAAAATGTGATAAACAGAGAATGCATAGCATTTACATACCTTTGTTCTCATAGCACGAAGAGACCCATCAGTATCCGCCACATTTTCTTGACAACTTAAGGCAACTCGTAGAAGGTCAGGGACACATGCCTGAACATGCTGTGATAAATTCTGAAACAAATCCATGGTTGAACCCGTAGCACGTGGGTCAAGTGGAAGGAAAGGAAGCTTAAAAATCTCCCGCACGGCATCTAAATAGTGGCCCTGTCTGGAATGCCCGTGAATTGACAGTATGGCCTCAAGCTGCCTCAACACGGTTTCCTGTTCTAAAACATGCTCTCTATCCTTCCCACTGCAAATAAAATTCGGATTAGCTGTCAATGCAAGAATTTGATATACCTCTGTGAATAGGACAATAATCACTATTGATGTCCTATATGCACTCACTTTTGAAAAAGGTGCGTAAACAGCAAATTTTTGTTTCGACCAGTAGAGTGATGATGAGAGGAGAGATCAACATATATTTTTTAGGAAAACGAGCAAACAAAAAACCCAACATAGCAATAAGTCAATGAGATGCAATTTGAATGTATCCAGTTATTGACATTAGCACGACGTACCTTGTCTCAGGATAATATTTACACATCTCTAATATCTCATTCCCAGAATGAATGAGCGCAGCTGTGCGGCTATCTCCATCCAGTCTACCACGTGACAGCGAGCAAATAGCCTCAGATAGGCACTGGTTGATCAAATCTAAGGCCATTCCAAACGCACCGATTCTCTTCTGAATTTCTATTGACTGGCATCCAGAGGAGGAAAATATTGTTAGGAAATCATTGATAGATGATAGTAGTCAATCACATGTAAACTATGCAATGCAACAGAAAAGGCAAGGCTAGACCAATAAGAGAGCAAGCATAGCATAAATCATTCAGCACCCGCACCAATGAAACTATAAGCAATATTAAGATAGTTCATAAATTTGGACCACTAGCTTTCAGTCAACGATGATGTGGCATTAGTGTTTACTTTATCATAGCAACCGGTTTCTTGGCATTGGCGAGCTGCTTCAAGCAGAAACTGCTCTCTTGAGGCCGCATCAGTCAAAAATCGTCTGACTTCAGCTTCGCCTCCGGCACCTCTAGGTCCAAGTAAGAGATAAATCCCACCATCATGTAATAACACCTCAGTAAGAAGCTGCTTCAACATCAAGCTCCGCTGCCTTTGCTGATCCAAGCTGTTTCGCCTCACCCACGACAGCTGCCCACCTCCAACTGCAGCCGCGGCCTGTGCATAATATTCTAATGCTATAGGAAGATTTTCAAGTCTCATGTATGCTGAGCCAAACTGCCTAATCATGCTAGCTGCTTCAGCAAATGCATCCATCATTCCCAGCTTCTGTCCGGCCCCACCACTCTCGGAGAGAACACCATAATCGGCAAATGTAATTGCAATGTGGACGGCATCAATATTAAACCCTTCCTCACCCGTCTCCTTTGACAAGTACAGGACAGCTGGTAACAACTGGATGCTCATTAGCAAAACATAGGGGTACATTAGAGGGTCCTTTCCATTCTTTGTGTAATATGATGGTTCAAACTTATTAAGGTACATCTGTAGATCCTCCAAAGTGTAAGGAGCCAATGCATCATTTAGACCAGAAGAAGACGACCCACTAGCACCGTCACGTATGGCACACAACTGAAACCATAGAAAGTCCTCTATGGTGTTGAAAAGGTTTGGCATTTCTCTAAGCAGGCGATCAATCTGCCTTCGAGATCCAGAAACCATAGCATAAAGCAGCAACTTTTTCCTGTCATACATTGCTCTAGTCCCACGGTCACCAAGTCTAAACATTTTTTCACATTCTTCTGAAGCAACAGCAGCTGTATTAGCAGAAACCATACCATTGGTGGCAATCCATTCTGAAAGCTGTAAAGATGAGGAGTGAGAATTGAGATGCACATCTGATAACACTTTATTTTGCCCACTTTTATCCCACATTTTATCTCTTATTTAGTCAAATTTGTGACCCGACTTAGTATTATTCACGGACTTTTGGAATAAAATAGAAATTTAGTCGTCTTATGTTAGTTAGTATAATTTTAGATTATATTTCGGAATTTGGTATTGCTTTTGTCTTTTTTATTTTATAGGTACTAAGTCCGAGTGAGAAAAGCGGGTCAAGACGAGAGTGCATCCGGAAGCCGATTTATCATACAAGTTTGGGCCTTGATTCATTAAATGAAAAGGAAACTCCCATCTTGGGCCTTACCATGAGACAACCACCAAAAGAAAAATCCAATAAGGGAGCCTACTTATTTGGTTTTATGTTGGGCTTGAAAACAACGAGAAATAGAAAAAAAAAAAGAGGATGAAGTAGCCAAATGAAGAGGCCCACTTGGCGGAGGCAATTGGACAATAAGAAAGGAGGGAGCTCCACAATTTCGGGAGGAGCAGCCAAAAAAGAAGAAAAAGGCAGAGGAAGAAGGGAGACGGACGAACAATAGTAGGAGTTTAGGGTAGTTTAATTTTTGTTCTTTGAATTATAGAAACTTCATTTTTTCTTGTTCTTTGTTTAGATTTGTATGAAGATTATCCATCTCGTGGCTTCTTAATTCAAGTGTGGTATAATTTTCTTTCCCTTGTTTAATTTATTTTAAGTTCTTATTTTTGTTTATTTATACAATTATTTAGTTTAAAGTTTAAATCTTTATACCTTTTCATGTTTAGTCTTATGTTTAGAATAATAATTATTGTGTTTTATGTTAGACTAGTTATGCTTAGTGAGTAGTTGTCTCGCTAGGGTTCGATTAATCCGTAACATGCCAAGTTTATTTGATTGAATCCCATAATTAATGAGTTGTTGGGTAGTTAATTGGGTTAATTAAAGGATTTGACTTGTTTATGCTTATTTGGGATTGTTGTTGACTCTTGACCCTTGACCATCAACGGGAGTTGATTAGCCCGTTGATTAGGTTGGGAGTAGACTCACCTCATTTAAACTAGTTGTCGACTTAGGTTGAACCCGGGAGGGAGAACCTAAGGAGGGTGCCTTTAATTGTCGGTTTGAACTTTACCTTTGGGAAAAGGATTGGGATGACCGGGAAGATAACGTGTTTGTTTTGACCTTAGCCTTTGTCGGGGTACATGAGAATGGGCCCATTTGAGTGGACCTTGGCCTAGAATAGGGGATTCCGACTCACGAACCCGGGAGGGAGGTGGTCGGGATAGCTACCGTCCTAACGCGAACCCGGGAGGGAGGTGTTAGGCGACCTAGAGGCGTTTTCCCTTAAACAACGACCTAATGACTTGTTGACGGGATTCATGGGAATAAATAAGGCGTGTTAGTGGAGAAAATCGGACCCTAGACCTTTCTTTATTATTTAATCCGCAATTTCTATTACTTGTTTAATTAGTTAGTAGACTTAGCTAGTCATTAGTTTGGTTATTTAGTTTAATTGCTTAGCTTAATTTCTACCACTTCTTGATTTGCGTAGCTAGCTTATAATTTAAGACGAACTAATATTCGACCTTGACCTCTCTGTGGATCGACCTCGACTACCGCTACTACATTAGTAGTTGAGTTTATAAATTTGTTTTGGCCGGGGAAGGGCGACAAAAACCCCGCGTCAACATCTTATATCAGTATGAAGCAGCAACTTGTTAGATGTGAGTACCTGAGGAGCAAACTGAAGTGAAACACGAGATGACTGAGCTACACTTCTTGCTTCATCATAATACCCACTTCTCAGACAGAAAAATATCTGCAAATTGGCAAAGTTATGAATGTAATGTTATTATGATATGATATATGAAAGAACACCGACTGTGAATAACAAAATTCTGTGACACATGTATGACACACATGCAATAACTCACCTGTTGCCAAGTTGTATCTAAAGGAGGTTGCCGTCTCGAATCAACTGCATCGAAATCTAGAACCCCATGATCACGTAAGCGGATCTGCAGGCAAGGAGTCAAGAATTAAATATTCTGACGTACACCAGTTGTAGGGTGACAATCAACCCGACATAAAAAAAAAATAACCTACCCTGAGGAAGGCATGTATTCTTTGCAGATTGCCAACAGAACCGCCAAGTGAAGCCTGCTCACAGAGTGTACCATATGGTTAAATTTGAAAGTAAAATAGCTCTCAAAATCAATGTCAACTGAAAACACTGAACGAACATTTTCTTTAAATGAAACAACTGTACCAAGTAAGAAATAGAGCAGTAACTCAGACACCAACAGTGTAGAAATCCCTTGTTTTAAACACGCTAAAGAGAGGCCTCTTGAAAGAGCCTCTGAACAAGTTAGAGTAGGTCATGTAATTACCTGAACAGGATGATTTTGAATTGTTTCAATCACATGTTTTGCATGACCCCACTCTAGATGCCGCTTAGCTCCACCCACCAAAGACATTTTCTTTGAAACATTGTGATGAACATTTAAATCTTCACCAACCAATGTCTGCAAATGATCATATCATCAAATAAAAAGTATACATAACAGCTCTTCTGTTGTCAACTAGGAAAGCATGAGTGCATGACCCAAATAATATTCCAACCAACCTGCACAAGATGCCATATCTTCTGCATGCCAACTGTTTTTGACCCAGCTGCTTCAAGGCCCAGACTTTCTAAAGCAGCCTTGAATGCTGTAGCAGGCTGCAAGCAGAAATTGAAAGTGAAAACGCATAAGTGAACTGGTAGAAATTAATCATCTAAAAGACCACGGATAATTCATATTTGATGAAAGTAAAGAAATTTGAGGATGATAATCGAGAACAGAGTTAAACTTTGAAAACAAAATCATAACTAATAATAGCATGATAATCAGAATCAAAACTAACACAATTCAGAAACAGTATGTTAGCTTTGAGTGTACAGCCTTTGTATGTAGATGTAATCAGTTTGCTCATTTTCAGATAATTCTCACTTAGAAACTTAGTAAAATCATAAATAGCAATTGGTTATAGGCACTCAAGACAAGTCGTATTGTAGCCTTTAAGATTAGGGGGTGTTTGGTTTGGAACGAAGAAAGGGAAGGGAATTGGAAAGGGAAACAAGGGGAAATGTATTGAATTCCCTTTGAATAAAACATTTGTTTGGTATGTAATATGTGTAAAAGAATAACCCACCATCAAAACAGCCACGACCCCACCCCTACCATTAAACACACTAACACCCACAACCACCACCTCCAACGGCTGATTAAGTAGGTCTTATGTTAATGATTCCCTTTGTGTTTGTGGACGGTGGATCAGCCGCTGAATTAATGAACTTAATGAACTTAATCCAACGGCTATAGAAAAGGAAGTGATTAATGAACTTAATCCCTAACCAAATATCCCCTTACTATATCTAGGCCATCCAGCACCACCAGTTCAATAATCCCTTCCTTTTCTATAGCAGAGCAGACCATAAGACCTACTTATTAACTTTTCCATGCGCAATCTATTGCTAAAACCTTTTAGGTACAAGAATAGATCCTTGAAAAAAATAACTCAAAGACCAAAGCATTACTTTGAATGACTGAGCACGCTCTCTGGCATTGTTTAGATTCTTCACTGCTTCAGCGTAAGCAGAAGCCTTTTTTTCTTGGATGGACTTGTTAACATGATGAGGGGTTATTTCCATACTGGCAGGACCACTATGGACTCGAGGAGTAGAAGAAGCTGATACAATTTGACCTGGACGACCAATTGTACTAGTTGCTTCAGCAGTATTGGTCCGTGGCAACATTGAAATACGGCTAAGGCTCTGAAGGAAATCTCGTTTCTCCTTTTGCCAATCATCCTGCAGTACCACACCCAACGAACATTAATTAGGTGACATAACGGTTAGAGTCATTTAACTTCTATTTTTCTTTGCTGAATGAGACCACTGCATGTGACTTTTTTGTTGTTCTCCCAACGGGAAAACTACAGAAAGGTAGCCTGAGATCAGAGAAATCACACCAGAGCAGCTCAAAGTTCACATAACTACACTTGCGTAAAAGTCCTAAATTTGAAAGTCTTTTAGCAGGTGAACATTGAACTTTGGGTGATTTTGATGATTTGCAGATAGTCCATTCCTTGTATTGTTGGTACTTGGTAGAGACACCTTGGCGTTTGAAACATGCCTGTCACTCAAAATTTGTGTTATGAGTCACGTATGTATGATTAACTAACGTTACAAAAGACTCCAAGCCACTAATGTGTACATTTGAAAAACTCCAGAAACCCATGTATAATTGTTTTAAAAGATGAAATAAAACAAAACGAAATTCGAAGGTGTTTCAATTAGATTGGCAATCTGACCTCTAAAACCGTCATCATATGATCATTAAAATTTCTCAAATTATCTTTCTGAGCTTCCTGGATGGCTGAGAGCATTGCCATCTCATGAACCTGAAAGGATAAATGGTAAACACAAATGGTACAAACACCAATTAAAATCATTTGGTGGTTGATAACATGTAAGAGCGTACAATTACTCAAGCTAACATAAGCAGATACACAATGACAAAGCAGAACACCAAAAGCGAACTTCTTTTCAACGACAAGAGGCGATGATACTAGATTACATTCATAAAGAACTGCCTCGAACTCACTTATAGCTTCAAATAAGCAAGTAGCACGAGAATGGACTGAAACATGACTGTGTTTTCAAGACATCTTGAGTTACAAATGAGGATTTCGGACTCGCGGCTGCTTAAACAGTTCAATGATGCAAATAAGTACACATCGATCACAATCCTCAAAATTTCAAGCCACAAATAGCTCACAAAATAGGGAAAGTACCTGTTGCAAATATTCTTCAACATTTGTTGCTTCAGCTGGAAAAACATCCTCGTATGTAGTCTTCAGGGGGGAAAGAGTTAAAAAAAAATTAGCTATTCTATACACTGAGCAACAGCAACAAATTATTAGTCTCGAAATGATTGACGGCTAACTAACATGAATACCACCATGTGGAATCGTCGAAGTGAGGTGAGAAAAATGTAAAGGGTTACTTATCTAGCTCTCTGTCCAACCCTCCACTTAGTCTCTTGTAATCATGTTATGGGAATCTTCCTGCTCATAACATCTACTGTCATATAGTGAAATTTGCAGGTTTCAAAGCGCACTCTACTACCCTTAATGCTACCACAGACTAATGTATTTGCCCAATCCCTTCTAAAGTGCGGAAACACTTGCACATTTGATGCCAACTGCACGCCAAAGTTGTGAGATACTTGTGGAAACCTAGCAACTGTTGTATACATTCAGCATTACCCATGGATATGTCATGGTTAGTGCATCTTGTTTTTGTATTAGCCATGTTACCGTATCATCAGCTACGTGTGTGCTACTGTGCTCAAATATAAGCCAAGTATCAACCGCGTAAGTCAAAATGTCAAACTAGGTTGTATTAGTTAAGTCATTTCTATGAAGCAATGTTACAGCAAGAAGAATTAGTATCACTCTTAGGATGAATGCAATAGCACTTACCTTAAGCTCAAAAGACTTCAGATCCCTCGCAAGTTGCTCAGCATTAATCCCCTCACGAGCCAACAGCCTACAGCCCATGAAGCACGTGAGTCCTCAAATGAAAGCATAGAGGCAGGAGAGGGATTTTATGGATTAAACAATTTGCGCATCAAGCTGTAAGCATAATAGCACGTTCACCATGATTTGAGAATACTATAAAAGAGCAAAGTTTAAGGGAAAGCACTACGTAAGAGAGCCAAATACCACAACCAACTTTATCCACTTATGTTGGTTTTTAATAGACTAGCCACAAAGTTCCCACTTTTATGACAGAACACATACCTTCCTACATTTCTTCAACGGCCAAACAACGACAAAACTCACAAACTGAATATCCTTATATAGATTCATAGCAATAACATGGAACATATAACAATCCAATTAACCAAACGCAGCCGAAATAACATGGTCTAACACAAAACACAACTACATGAGGGGATTGACTTATTCCTTTTATGTTTTTCTATATATTTGGGATTGTATCAATGGCTAAGTCACTGAGTTTAATTTTGCGGGTTTGCGAATTTCCAAGTTGCATTGTATGCTTGTTGAGGTTTGTGAGTAGATTTTGGTTTGTGCCCAAAATGTGGCTTTAGGCTTGTTGGATTTATTTGGTACTACATATGTTTGGATGTTAATCATGTTATATGACGCTTTTGAAAGTTTTAGATCACTTATGTTGACATGGGGGGTTAATATATTGATATATGTAACTAAATTTGAGAATGATATGCCATTTTGCAATTACACAGGTCATCACTTTTGTCTTTTGGCGGGAATTAACGGTTGGGTAGACAAGGACTAAAACAGTTCTTTGGAAGCTTTCAACTAAACAAGAAATGGTAAGTCTTTAGTTTTTGCCTTATTAAAGTGGTTTGTGCTGAACTCTTAGTCTTTCACGTCTTTGTTAGTCAGACAATACAAATACTAAGAATACCATAATGGGTTGAAAGGAGTGTAGAAAACTCTTCTGTTAGGAAAACAGTGATAGAATTATAAAGAAGTGATGTTTGTCTCTTGTTACAAGATATTACGGTATATTGTAATATACCGTAATTGGAATAATATTAATATTATAGAATAAGTTATATTCTGCTACTGCGGTTAGAAGATATGATTATTATCTTTAGATATTTGGAGTATTATAAATATGATACCATTGTAATTGTTAGAAACACGAATGAACAATAATAATACAATTGCTATTACGATATTCTACCTTCTCAATTTCTAATATGGTATCAGAGCCTCACGCTCTTGAGGCCTAAAAACACGACATTCCGCCGCCTGCCGGTGGGCCTATAAAATGCGATGCCTACCGGCGGGAATTCAATATTAATTTCTGTTTACTGATAAATTTTGTTTTATTTTAAATAAAAAAAATGGGATTGTTTTAAACAACAAAATCGAACGTTTTGGATCCAAAGAAGATACAATTGAAAAAAATTAGCCATGGGAACATGGGGTTCACCCGTCTGATGGTGTGATGTCATTTTGATTTTTTTGCATGGATTTTAATGAGTGGTGCTTTCGAGTTTCGACTAATCTCTTTGCCGTTGGTCAATATTTAAACGGATGCTTTTCTGTTTTTTTCTTTGAGTTTGAGATGGTTACTTTCTTCGACCATTAAATTTGACGGATAGTTTTTCCGTTCGACGAAAAATGTTAGGTTCGACAAACTATGACGTTGCTGACAATAAAATTTCAACGGGTTCGAAAAGTTCGAATTTAATTTTGACGGGTCCGAAAAGCTACGACGTTCCCGTCCAACGAAGGCCGAAGAAATTTGAAAATTGAAGAATGAAGAAAATTATTCTTATTATTGTTTCTTTTCCTTTGCAAACCCATGGAAATTTCGAAAAATTACCATGGGTTTGAGGGGGGATGTTACAAGATATTACGGTATATTGTAATATACCGTAATCAGAATAATATTAATATTATAGAATAAGTTATATTCTGCTACTGCGGTTAGAAGATATGATTATTATCTTTAGATATTTGGAGTAGTATAAATATGATACCATTGTAATTGTTAGAAACACGAACGAACAATAATAATACAATTGCTATTACGATATTCTACCTTCTCAATTTCTAATATCTCTTACATTTTAATCCTTTTTAAAATCAAGTTTATTTAAACTTACTGCCTTATAATGTTTTTTTAAAAAGAAAATTTCGCTTACTTAAGATACATTTCTATAAAAAAATTGCTTCAAAACTGCAACTTAAGTGACTTATTCCGTATGTTTTTGCACTTATTTGTTTGAGGGTTAACCAATTTATTTTTTGAAAGATATAATATGTAGACAAATGATGGAAGAATTCAAAAACATATGTAATAAGTTGCTTAAGTTGGACGGAGATTTTAACTAAAAGGGAGTAATTTTAGGGGCAAAATATTTATAAGAGAGTAATTATAAAGAAAAACAGAACTTTAAAAATGAGTAATTTCTAATATGAATTCGTTTTGTGAGTAACATTTTTAAAGAGATTTTTATATCAATAGCAATTCAAAATTTCAAGAGAAGTTTTTTGGGTAAGATCATGACCATGTATTAAAGCATTTTACGACATTAACTTCTCTTAGATGACTTAAAATTTAATGTCGTATCGGTAATTTTTTGACGTTATGTTGATTTGTAATGACGACAAAAAGTTCTAATTATCAATCATATTGCTATGTTACCCGGGGAAAAATGTGCACTCCCATGTATAAACCTCTAGGTCCGCCACTGACCAAAGCAGTGCACTTGTTTACTGTTCAGTGTTCATAATGAACGGTGTAGTGGAAGTGTTGTGTCAAGAGAAAGGTAGGTTTGTGCGTGTGTTTGATTGAGGAAAAATTAAAGAATATGAACGGGTGAAAGAAAAGGAATTGGTGGTTAAGGAACAAAAACAAAAGCTAAGAAAAGAAGGGGATTTTTCTGTGAAATATAAAAAATTTAACCGTGTCTTTCGCACAAGTTATAAAAAAAATTCATTAAGGCAACTGATTTTGAACTTCCCAGATTCATTTTAGCAAAAGAAGTTTGTAGGATTACTACTTGTGTATTATACGTACAATACTTTTCCTTTCCACTGTCATTTTTGGAGAAAGACTGTCTCTAATTTCTTCTGTGTAGATCATTGAGTGTTCTGCTACATAGTCTTGATTATATAAGTAGGTTATTTGAATGTGATTTTGAGGTCAAATTACATTGTTGCTTGTTTTGAGAGAATATGGAAACTTAAGAACTTTGACTGTGAAGTAAGGTTGGGGGAAGGGGAAGGGGAAGGGGAAGGGGAAGGGGAAGGGGGGTATAACAGGTTGAGGTTAAAAGAGAAGCTTCTGGTTGGAAGAGCAGGAAAAGATTAGAGGAGGTTGGAGAAATTGGAGGAGGAGGATGGGAAGGTTGGAGGAGGAGGAGGAAGAGGAGAAGGTGGCTGGGGACTTGAGGTTTAGGTTGTTGAGGTTGAGGTTTGAGAAGCTGGAAGAGGAGCAGAAGGAAGAGGTTCCAATAGTGTTAATATTGACAAATTGGTGATAGTAGATATGATTTAGTGGAAGCGGTTGCAACACTGTTTGTATTGAGAATGTACTTTGAAGAAATCAGAGTGGCTGAAAAGGGAAAGGAAACTCAGTCATGTTCAACCCTGGTAAAGAGAAAAAAAACATTCACAATGTTAAAAGTCACAAATAGTGAGAAACCCTTCGAAGAGCCAACCTATTGAGAAGGAAATATCATAGAGGTCTGAAACCCAAACGTCATAGATTAGCTTAAGGTATCAAGTAAATTGGAGTTTAGGTATTGCACAAAAAATATGAGTTGGCCATGTTAAGCCGACCTAAAAATTGTAAATTTGCATAATTAAATGAGAAATGCCCTAAGATTTTAGGCGTCATCGTATGTTAGACGAAGTCAGACGAGGCTCGTTGATAGCTCCAGACATTTCTAAGTGAGTTGATTCGTACTACACTAAGGGGCTGACTATTATCCCTTTTGATGGGTCAGTACTTGAGAATTAGTATGTGTTATTTGATTGACATAGAAACTCTTTTTCGTGCCCGTTTATCATCTGAGCTCGCTTGTAGTCTTATTTAACTATAAGTTTGTATCTTATGAGGTATTTGATTGTTGATATTTTCACAAGCATTTGGATTTTAGAGAAATCACAAATAATTGAAAAATTCTATAGATATTGTTGTTGAGAAAAAGTTACAAAAGTTAGGTTTATCTTTGTAAAATTTATCTTTTTTCCCTTTCAATAGTAGCTAAATAATGGAAATAAAGGGATGTAGTTTGAGATAACTTTAATCTGACTTCCTTTGTGATCGACAAGTTGTCTCTGATTTGTAAGCAAAAAGTTCTTTCCCGTTCTGGCAGAACAAAACTAAAAAATAAACTCCTTTTATTGATTTGACTGTAGAAGGTGCACTGAAGGAGACGTGGTCACATCACTTGTATCATTTTTTCTGTTATCCTACCATTTTGAGGATCTGTATTTGAATGTATTCGACATGTCCCCTATATTTCAGCTTGATAATATGTTTTACACTTTTACCGCATAATTAAACCAGGTCTTCATTGTATTTGTTTGTGTCGTCACATTTAGTTCTCCTGATGAGAAAGGAGTGTAATTTTAACAGTTTAGTATGTTTTCTTTTGATCATTTTGTAAAAAAAAAATGACAGTTTTATTTTATTTGAAATATTCAGTAATATATTGCCAAATGTTTTAGAACATAACAACAAAACATTGTGTTCCGAATAATATCACACTTGCATCATAGTAGGGATGCTCTCTCAATAAACTAAAAATATTTGTTGAGAAGCCAAATACAAATTTATTTAAAAATGGTACTAAAAGTAAGAGAATAGTTGGTACATGTGATATATAAAGACGTACAAAAAAATTGGTTACAATTTACGATTAAAGAGGACGAATGTCATAAGAACATGTACCAAATGAAGGAGCTATTTTGAGTCATAATAATAAAACGCTTACGAACAACATATAAAGGAGTACGAAAAAATTTGTTGGACAATATGATACGAATTTAAAATGCGGAAGCGATACAAGGATAGAGGATTGAATAGCTAGACCTATAGCTTGACAAATACGAGTTTAAGTCAAGACCTATTGACTCGAAACTCAAAGAAAACAGCGTAAGAAGACGCGTTTAAGCGATGTCACAATTCAGTATTTGTACTCAACAATTACATATTAGTTTGGAGACTTTTTTTTATGAAAACTTGAGTGATTTGCATTCCAAACAAAAGTGGCTTAAATAGCCCAAGAAGACAATCGAAATGTCCCTTCTAATCCTACAAACTAAATTTCATGCCCGTGCGATGCACGAATCTATATTAATGTCACTTTCTTAATTTATTCAACAACAATTAACATATATAAATAAACTTTTGAAATTTGACTTTTTAACTTACTACGAAGTCATTTTAAGTACGTATAAAGTTTGACCCTTAACTTATTAATTTTTAACAATATAATATTTACATGAATTAAATTTTCATTTGATTTTTATATCATAATAAATTAATCAACATTTATCACAAGCGGTTAAATTTTATTAACCCGACTTTTATGGAATTACATTCTTTTATTTAATAAAATTAATCAGTCTGCTTTTAAACTCGCTTAAACTTCTCATCACTCAATTGACCTTACGACCCAAATAAGTGGAAAACAGACAATCCATGACACGAACACCCCTCTCCCTACTCTCATCTATTATGCTCCCTCCAAATAATATTAATAAATTTATACAAATTCTTATTTCAGACGGACTATTTCCGTCTGAAAAATAAGACGGGATTATGTTGCCAGTTTTTAATAAAATGTAACCACAGCTTATATCAACTTGTTTTCAATAGTTGTTACATTTAACTGTAAAGTGATTACAAATTCCGTCTTATTGCTTCAGACCAAAATGGTCCGTCTGAAGCAAGACCAACTGATAAATTTATTATTCAATTTATATTCTAATCATATTTTACCAATCTTGCAATGATTCAAATTATATAATCTATATTATGACCAAAAAAGTATTAACATGACCCTCCCGTTGAAATTATTTAATAGGTTTATATATGTTTTGATTGATAAATTTACAAAAAAAAAAACTATCCAGGTACCTAAGAATTGAGCTTTAAGTTACTATATTATTATTCGTGTCTTGCCTTGCACGGGTAGTAAATTTGCACACTTCCAATTGGTACGAAATATAATAATTAAAAAGAAGAAAAATAATTAACTAAAATATCTGTAAATTAGGTAGCATAACCATACCAAATGTAGTAATTGATACGAAATAAAATCTAAAATTTCGATATATTAGAGTTACAAAGTTAGAATATGGTATAATATCTATCAAAAGTTGAGGTATAATTGTAATACCAATATAATTGCTGATATTTAATAGTACTACTTATAAATTCATAGTACTCATATATTTTATAGTTTGTGTATAGTTGTATACTATGCTAAAAAACAATCATTTAAGAGAGAGAGAGAGAGAAAGAAAGAGAGGGAGAATGCAACGCAGGTATCACTACAAGAAAACAACATTCAGGCGACTGATATTGGCGACTAATTTCAGTTGCTAAAATGGATTTGGCGACTGAAATCAGTCGCCAATATCAGTCGCCTGAATGTTGTTTTGGCGACTGAAAAAACTCGGGCGACTACTTTCAGTCGCCTTTTGGCGACTGAAAAAAGTGTCGCCAAAATGGGGAAATGGCGACTGAAATCAGTCGCCCAAATTGGCGACTGATAGGCAATGTAGTCGCCAAATTGGCGACTGAATTCAGTCGCCATCAGTCGCCAATTTGTCGACCGCTACAGCCTTCAGTCGCCAAAACGCTTTTTAATTTGCAAAAATACAGGGGTTTTGGCGACTGAAAGTAGTCGCCAAATGAACATTTCAGTCGCCAAAAAACCTGTGATATTGCAAGAAAATTTCTGTTTTCATCCTACCATTTCGTTACCATACCATACCTGCAAGTATACTAGAAAACAACCATAATTTCACACAATTACAACAACACGATGTGAAACCAACATCCTCATATAGATCAAGAAAATTGTTTCAAGTTTACAAATCTTCTTAAACGTTAACAAACCAAGTTTAAACAAGCACAAGTCACAAGTTTCTAAACTAATATCAGAAGCCAAGGAACATATTGGATTCGGCTTGCAGTCCACCACCTCCATTGCCTTCATCATAATCCCGCCGAAAGGAAGGCGGACCTTGGTTGCAGTTGTCGAACCTGCTTTCCCAAGCCTTGAATTTTTCTTTCATTATCCTTAATTCCTCATCCCTTTCCGCGTTTTTTCTTCTTTCTTCGTTGAGTTGGGCTTGGAGTTTTCCCACGACTCCCGGCTCGTAGGTTTGTTTTGAGGTGGACGACATTCTTCCCCTTGGAGTTTCGAAAAATACGTCCTTTGCCGACCCAATCCCGTAGACATTCCCCTTCTTGAAACCCTTTACCAAGTCGAACCAAATCTCGTTATCGGACTTGTCGGGTTGCCTAACTTTCTCGGCCAAAAAGGAATCCTACAAAATATAAACATTGTTATTAAAAATAGCTAATAAATTTGTTAAACATTCAAAAAAATGAACTTATTGTAAAAATCCAAAATTGGTTTGAAACTTACATATAATTCCTTATCTTTTGGTTTTATCCAATATCTTCTATTGTCTTGGAGTCGGGAATGGGTGTCAAGGAAGAGCTCCGGAGCTGTGGGCGTGTTAGCTTTTTTCTTCTTACCCTTCTAAAAGAAGAAATTAAAGACTTGTATAAGAAGATTTTAATAATAAAAAGAATTTAAGTTATAATTTTCAAATGGAGGAAAAAGTGGAAATTATAACTTACACCCAAAACTAGGTCCAGGAAAGATCGAGATCATGCGTGATGTGACGGCTCAGCCGCTCCATCTTTCTTTCCTCCTTTTTTATTTTTGGATGCTTGGGCCGACCTAGCCTGAAACTCCGGAGTTTCACGATATTTAAGCATATCTTCATATGCAGCACCTACAAGTTAAATAAGTATTATAAAATATGATAAAATGTGTTAAATTATAACTATATACAAATAACAAAAACAATTAAATACCTCTCATATGCTCCGGCTCCTTCTTCCTCTTGACAACCTTATACATGTTGTCCCTTAACCGTCTAGTGCACGTCTCGTTGTACCTTTGACGTACAATATACTCTAATCCGGCCGGCCAGTCAAATGTTTTCTACAATTTAAAAGGTAAGTTTCTGTACTGCTAAATCATACTCGTCTTGTTGTCTAGCAAATTCAATAAACTCGGCAACCCCCTTTATAAATCTAGCGGTAGGACGTCTTTTCTTATCAAGTCTTTCTTCGTACATCCATGTACGCTCCAATCTCTTCATTTTAATCTAAACATTAACCAACACAAGAAGTACAAAAAATACTAACACTAATCAAAACCCCAAATATTAACAACACTAACACAAACAATCATATTTATCAAAACCTTAATACGAAATACACTAACACAAATCAAAATCATCAATACTAACAAAATAATACTAATAACACTAATATTATTAACATACTAAAACTAATCAAACAACACTAACCAAAACCCCTATACTACCAACACTAACACAAATCATGAAAATTATCAAAACCCCATTAGTAACAACACTAACCCAAATCAAAATTAACAATACCAACAAAATTAATACTAACAACACTAATAATATCAACAACACTACCACTAATCAAAAACCCCCAATTAATCTAAGGATTCAAATTACAACAAACATTTAACATCTAAACCAATAATCATCACAAATGTTTATATAAACATTTAAAATCAACTAAATACAAGTAGAAATCACAAATTAAACAAACTAACTAAATTAATTGAAGGATTGAAATTAGAACAAGTATACCTTCACCAATTAGAAGAAACAAAGCTACACAAGAAGAAGGAAAGCACAAAGATCCGGTGGAGCTAGTGTCGGAGTGGTGGTCGGAGTGGTGGTTGAGGGAGTGGAGTAGTGGTGGTGGCGATTTTGTAGAGAGAATAGGATTTTCGGGTTTTTTGGAGAAGAAATGAGTAAAGTAGAGTGTGGTATTGTTTTGTGTGTGCTGGAATAATAGCCAATTTGGCGACTGATATGGTAGTCGCCAAATGGCTTATCAGTCGCCAATTTGGCGACTGATTTCAGTCGCCCGTGTTTTTTTGATAAAATTCTGAGTCTTTGTTTCAATCGCCAATTTGGCGACTATTTTCAGTCGCCCGATTCTATTTCAGTCGCCAAATTGGCGACTACTAGTACCAGTCGCCTTATTACAGTCGCCTGAAACAAGATTTCGTGTAGTGTATGGACTAGTCAAAGCTACATAGGTTGATAATGCCATCATAATTCACCAGTGGTTTATACTCTTTTTGCAATGTTTGTCCATGACATAACATCAAAATTAGATCAAAATCCAGATGAATAGAGATCACATTTGGAAATTTTTGGAATTACGGTTGTA
This sequence comes from Heliosperma pusillum, assembly GCA_022085475.1. Classification (NCBI taxonomy): domain Eukaryota; kingdom Viridiplantae; phylum Streptophyta; class Magnoliopsida; order Caryophyllales; family Caryophyllaceae; genus Heliosperma; species Heliosperma pusillum. Next base: position 54,158 of record JAIUZE010005931.1, read on the forward strand.
TCTTTGTACAATTGACCTATTTTTATCAAAATAAAGTATAGTCTTACACTAAATTCTGTCATACTAAATTACATCAAGGCGTAATTCTCTACCTTACTTTATTTGCAAGCTCTGAGGTTATGAACTATGATGATTAATTGGAGGCAGTTAGTCTCCCTTAAAACGATTTTAACTTAAAGCGAGTAAAATGTTACCATTTTATAATAGAAAGAGATCATCTAGTGATAAAAGGTTTAAACTAAAATTGACTTCCTAACAATAAACTAATGGGAACTTTTACGGGTAATGTTCACATTTTATTGTAATATGGTTACATTATATCCGTCCTAATTTCAACGGATCCTTCGAATCAATTCTTTTGAAGATCTTACATCATGTTCCTCGGTGAAAGAATTATATGATTGAAAATTCTATCTACATTTCTTTAAAAATATTAATTTAGCTTACCTATTTTATGTTTATTTTATTTGAATGTTATATTTTATATTTATTTTATTTAAGTGTTTTAGAAAAACTTGGAAACTACCACGTGTTTTAAAATATTGCTATTAATAAAGTAATATTGCCAACGTTTCTCTTCAAGTGGAACGGAAGGAGGGTTAACCTATAAACATCATACGGAATAGTCTATTACACAATTATAGGGATTAGACTGTTACATGTTCTTAAGTATACATGCTATAATAATTCCACAAAACTTAGAACACATAAAGTAATTATCAACATTATCTCTTACTAAAGCAAATTCCTCCTCCTTAATTCCAAACCACCCTGATTTGGATTTTTGCCATACCCAAAATATGAACATCAAACCACAAACAGATTTTGCACGCAAATCAAACAATACCCAAAAAGGTCGTTAGTTTTGAGTAACAAATTCAGTAATTATTATCTAAGACGGTTTCACACTCTCAGAATATTACAATTATGTAAAAAGAAAATCCATCCTTTCGCATAAAATGAATAGTATACTTACAGAAATAAACCGTCTCACCGTATGAGACTATCTTGCTTTACACAAATTCTTGTTTCAAACGGGTTGACCCATTTTATTACTTCAGACGGGTCTTAGAAAAAAAAAATTGACTTGCGAAAGAAAGCCAAAAAAAAGTTATATTTGTGATAAATATTATTATTGTACAAAAATATATCACAATGAATACATAATAACGTAAAAAAAGGAACTACAAAAGTGACAAAAATACAAATATGATACATACCACAAAACATGATATAAATTCTCTTTTATACAGATTGCATTCTACACAAATCCTATTTTATTTGGACTCTGTAATACAATACAAGTATATAGACATTGCATTCTAATACAATTATAATAAACTATTGGACTATTGGAAGTCTATCCCTTATGATCTTTACATATTTGGTCTCCTAGTCATCTTCTTTCATCTAACGATATGCAAGGGAAACCATTATTTTATTTGTGTGCATAATAATAGACGTATATAATTTCGGATATATATTACTTTATTGATCATTTTTTTAGATATAATTTGGTACTTAGGTATTTTCCGAAAGTTGGAGACTCTAATATCGCTCGAAATTAATAGTATATTATAAAAATTTTAACATAATTAGGGCTCAAACACCAACTATTCAACAAAATATGGCAGATTTGAAACTATTTAACAAAAATGGGTCCACGTCATCAATTTTCGCGAGAAAAAGATTTCAACACCTTCTCGTTATCTGGGACACAAAAACACCAACAAATCACTCAAAACAAAATTAAAACATGATATTATTCGTCAAAATTTCTCCATTTTAATCAAAATTAAGCCATTGACACAAAAACAATTAATGAAAGAAAGGAACTTACGCCTAAAGAGCCAAGACCACGTTTCCGTCGATGATAACTTACGCCATTTAGCGCACCGTTGCCAGTTTACACCAACCCAAGAGAGTAAGAAAGGCACATCAACGTCAAGGGAAAGAAATATAGCGAGAAGATGGAGGATGCCAAAATGACACACATGCAGAATAAATGGGCAAATTTGCTAATTTTTGGTTCCTTCATCTTCTGGGACATCGAGAAGATGTTGAAATCTCTTTCTCGCTGTCTGGGACAACGAGAAGGTGTTGAAATCTCTTTCTCGCTGACCTGGACGCCGTGAAGCTACAGGAACGCAAATAGCATCAAATCTGCTCCATTTTGTCCTTATTTCTCTTTACCTTCTCGCTATCCCAGAAAGTGAGATAGTTAATTTTTTTTAAAAAAAAATAATAAAACACGAAAATTGATGACGTTGACCCATTTTTGGTAAATAGTTTCAAACCCGCATCATTTTGTTAAATAGTTGGTGTTTGATCCCTAATTAAGCAAAAAATTCTACTCTTATAGGGCTCCGTGTTTATTATCCAGGTAACAAAAAATTCTACTATTATACCCTTTAAAAAATAGTTCTGTAATATTTTTAGCTGGATAAAGAGGGGAGGTTGTTAAGCTATAATAAAAACAATTTGCATATGGAATCGTCTTCTTATAGGGCTCCGTGTTTATTATCCAGGTAACCAACATATAATCTATTCTTTCATCCCAATATATAATTGTATATCTCTAATCAAGTGTACTACCTTTTTGGAAAGAAAAAAAAGGGTAAGTAAATCATTACAATTGTTGTATATTTGTAACATAAGTTAGAAAATTTGAACTTTTTAATTTGATATATATCACATATTGAAATTTTTACGATTGAAACTATATTTTTGAAGTGAATATCTTTGAACATTTTTAGCTTCCATATCTAACACAATTGATACTCTTGATATCACTGTACTCCAATTAATTTTGTACCAACAACAATATCCAGCCTTAATCCAATTAATTTTGTACCAAAATAAGAAATTGTTTCTATTGTTTTTATAAATGAAGTCTAAAATAGTTAAACATGATATGAAATCTAGAAAGAACTTTTTTCCAAATTTGTACGCCCAAACTCACAAACAAACCACATTACATATTTACATGCACATGATTGTACTATTCTGATGTGTACGCTAACTAAGAAAGGAAAAAAAACATACCCGTGCTAGTGTGCTACTACTCACAACGTCGTTCAACATTCTAATAGAGAGAACAATATTACTGATCTGTATAGCAACACTATGATCTAGATGGTGTTAAATTACTTACTCCATAGCAAGGTATACTTTAGATACCAACTGTAATGTGTCATGTGTGTCATTGTATGTGTGTCATAGTTTTTAATAAGATCAGTGCAATGCACAACCCTTCTTCTACCCATAAGGAAAAAAAAGAACAAACTTGCGGTTACATCTTTCTCTTCTACCATCCCAAATCATGAGGTTAGACGATCAAAATTACAAAACGCTAAGTAATAAATTCAAAAAGCTACCTTGGAATAACACGCGACATATACTCGGAGCGAGTCTTGTAAATATGATGACTCCAACCTACTTTAGTACAATTTATCTCAACGCTTGCAAAACGCCTTCTCCATCTGCATGCAATAATCTTAGAGAAAAAATTGACCAGCGTAAGAAAGCCAAAAAAAGTTATATTTGTGATAAATATTATTATTGAACAAAAATATATCACAATGAATACATAATAACGTAAAAAAGGAACTACAAAAGTGACCAAAATACAAATATGATACATACCACAAAACATGAAATAAATTCTCTTTTATAGAGATTGCATTCTACACAAATCCTATTTTATTTGGACTCTGTAATACAATACAGTTATATATACATTGCATTCTAATACAATTATAATAAACTACTGGACTACTGGAAGTCTATCCCTTATGATCTTTACATATTTGGTCTCCTAGTCATCTTCTTTCATCTAACGATATGCAAGGGAAACCATTATTTTAATTGTGTGAATAATAATAGACGTATATAATTTCGGATATATATTACTTTATTGATCATTTTTTTATATATAATTTGGTACTTAGGTATTTCCCGAAAGTTGGAGACTCTAATATCGCTCGAAAAAAGGTTCCTTTAATAATATAGATAGATATATATATATTGATTAACAAGCTAATTTATGGGTATTAGACTAGTTAATTTAGACCACTAATTACCACCATTAAGGAACAACATAAATAAAGCCATAAACTAAATAAAGTCTTAATTTACTACACCCATTTTATTTGGTAAAATGCTAAGAGAAAAGCACAATGAAAATGTCATATCAAAGCTGCTATATGTACTTGATAACCATTTAATTAGTCACACCAAATCGGTGCATAAAGGCCTTGCATGAGTCGGGATTTGGAAATGAGAAGAAGAAATTAAGTGAGGGAGCACCCAGGTGGCGCAGGCCGGTCCTCCGACCGGCGGCCGGCCACCAGGCCCAGATCACAATCCCACAAAGAAGGAAAAAGAGAGAGTGGACGAAGTTGGCCAGGTAGCGCCGGCCGGTCACCCGGCGGCCGGCCTACTACCCGGCTCGCTCAACATCAGTAAGCCTTTGAGGATTTTATGATGTTCTAGGCCGGTGGGCACCCGGCAGCCGGGCACCCGACCGGGACCCCATTATCATACTTAGAATGTTTTTTTGAAGACGTAATGAAGGAAGCTACTGATGTGCTCCAGGCCGGTCAGAGGGCCGGCGGCCGGTCGACCGGCCAGGAACACAACTCCGCATTTTCGCCATCTCTTCTATTTTCTTTCTTAATTTTTGAGATACCTATATATACCCTCCCCCTAATTTTTGTAAGCAGCTTTGCATGAACTATTAGCACAAAACCCTAGATAATTTGTAACCTCTATTACTCACTAATTACTCTCCTAATCGTTCCTTAATTAAGTTTAATTTCTCAATTCAAGTTAGTAGATCTAGTCTTTCTTAGTAGAACTATCATAGTTTTGGGTTTGTATTGAAGATTTTGGGTGAAGACATTCTCCTTATTCATTAATACAAGCTTTGTTGGTATAAATTTCTCATCTTTTTGTTATTTATGCAATTTATTTTTGTTTCTAGCTGATTGTTTATCATTTGATTGTTATAATTATTCATTTCCTTAGCATGATGTTCATTTCATTATTCCTAGTCTTTAGTTGTTTGATTTCCTATAACATGAGTGAGTAGTTTCCTTCTAGGGCTTGGGGGGAGCCTAACGGAGGATTATGTGGGATAATTGGTTGGGTAATTAGTAGACTTGTGGTAATAATTTGAGTATTACCCATATGCACACTAGGTGTTTGATGAATTGTGTAAACGAAAGTTACCCACTTTATCAAGTATCGTTTGATTATCTCTTAAGCGACGGTGGTAGAGATGATTAGACTAGTGTTTATATGAGTGATTTGAGACAAATGCGATGGCTTTGTTGAAGATTATTAATTGTTGAGACATTAGCAATTAATTCTACTCGAATTTATTACCCATTTGCTAATTACTTGACTAACCCATTAATCCCCCTAAGGTGAACCCTTGACCTTAGTTTTCCCTTAATTGTCTTTACCATATTATTTAGCGATTTCTTGCATTTACTAGTTCTTAGTTAATCTTCCCATCCAACCTTTGTTAGGCTAGAATATGACTCAATCGAACTTGTAGTTGACCCCTCTATCCTCGTGGATTCGACCCCTTTATACTACTTATATAGGGTTTATTTTTGATGTTTGAATTGACGACGAAACATTCATCAAATGGCGCCGTTGCCGGGGATGGTGTAAGGAAACTCATAGTTTGTTTTGTGTCTTAGATTTAGTCAAGTTACTTGTTGTTTTTGTCTGTGTTTAGTTGTTAGATTATTTGTAGAGTGCCTTGCATTATTGTCTTTCCCTAGTGTGCAAAAAACACACTAGGAGTCTAACTTGTTTTTGAGTTGCTTTTGAGTGCATGCCTAGGGGTGAAGGGTTGTTCTTGAGCCATCCGGAGCCCGAAAGGTTGTTTAGGACTCTCCGAGCTAATACACTTGCTCGAGATAGGAATTCAAGAACGGTTAGCCGTCAACAAGCCAATACTTCTATCGCTTCTACATCCACTCCAACAATCGATTACCCACAAAACAACACCATTGAACCCATATTCGAAAACCCCTTCTACAATACACTACAAAATACACCACCAAATTCACCACCTACAATACCTCAACAACAAAATCAACCACAAATGACTACTTTACGCGACCGTAACCGACCCAATCATGATGATACCCAATCTCCTATCAATTTCGGTGTCTTGGCCCCAAATAACTTTGAGATACACCCGGCTCAAATGAGTTCGATTGAGCGGGATAGCTTTGGAGGCCTTCCCGATGAGGATGCTCATGCCCACTTGAGGAAGTTCAAAAGTAGAGTGGCAATCATGAAGAGGAATGGTGTGCCCGAAGAAACCCTTTGTCTAATGTTGTTCCCATTTTCTCTTAAAGACCGGGCGGAGAGGTGGTTGAATAACCATGCTCCAAACACTTTTACTACTTGGGATGCCTTAGCTAAGGAGTTTCTAAGCAAGTACTACCCCGCCTCCAAAACGGCGATGCTAAGAAATGAGATAACAACCTTCCAACAAGAGGATGGAGAATCCTTGGGAGAGGCATGGGATCGATTCATTGATCTACTTGCCCGTTGCCCTCATCATGGCATAGCAGATTGGTATGTCACTCAAACATTCTATCAAACTCTTCTCCCTCAAACCAAGGCTATGGTGAATGCTTCCGCGGGGGGAAGTTTTGATCATTTGAATGACCAACAAGGGGCGGCATTGATTAAAAAAATGGTTGAGTCGGAGTCTAGCTATGGTACTAGAGGAAATAGCTTGATGAGGAGTTCTAAATACCCAAGTGAGAACTTTTCAAATGCGGATACCAATGCCAAGATTGATTTGCTCACACAAACTTTTACTAAGGGTTTTGCCGAGCTTCAAAAGGCTCAAAATCAAAGTCAAGGCCATCATGTGAATGAAGCTAGTGGGTCTTATGCACCTCCTATGGTGTAAGCTTAACAAACCCCTACTTGTGAAATTTGCAATGGGTATGGACACACCTTTGAAGTTTGTGCGAATAATGTATCTTATAACAATGAAGGAGGAAATGACTATCAACATGTGAATGCATTTCAAGGGGTCAACAACAACCCACGACCCTCAAGGCCTCCATTCCAAAACCAAGGAGCTTACAACCCAAATTCCAACTTCTATCATCCGGGTTCGAAAAATCACCCAAACATGAGCTACAAAAGCCAAAATATGTTAAACCCTCAACACTCACAAGCTCAACCTTCCAACCCTCCGGGTTTTTCCCAACCTAGAGGCGGAGGTCAATTTTCAAGAGGAAACTACAATAATCAATTCAACAACTCTCAACAAGGCCAAGGATCCAACCAATTCCAAAACCAAAACTTCAATGATCAAGGTTACAATAACCAAGGTAACTTTCAAAACCAAGGTAATTGGAATCAAGGTCAAGGAAATTGGAACCAAAACCAAGGGAACCAAAACTTCAACAACCAAGGCCAAGGTAATTTTTACCAAGGCAACCAAAACAATCAAGCAAGTCAAGGGGTCCCCGATCAATCTTTCCAAGGCCAAGGGTCAAATTTCAACAACAATCAAGGACCAAATTTCAATGGTCAAGGTTCAAGAGGACAACAAGAAAATTTCAATAACAACCAACAAGGAAACTTTAACAACCAAAGAAACAACAATCAAGGTTCAAGTAGCCGAAATGACTATGCATTTGCCCTCCCTTTAACAAACCAACCTCACCAAGAGAATGAACCTTCTATGAGTGATGTTTTGCAACTAGTCAAAAACATGGAGATCCAAAACAACTTGGCCTTGCAAAATGTCACCAATGCTCACAAGAAAGAGGTGAGGGAATTGGAAGCTAGGTTAGTTTCTCAAGCTTTGAACAATCCTCAAAGGCCTCCGGGAGGTCTACTTGCTCAAGGGAAAAGCTCCAAGAATGCTTCATCAAGTCACCAAGCATGTGCGGTGACTTTGAGGAGTGGACTTAGCTTGTGCTCGACAACCCCTACTTGGACATGATGAATGATGAAATTCCAAATGAAGAGCATGTTGAGGAGGGTGAAGAAACCGAAGAGCTCATTTTGACTCCTACCTTGGAGTTAAAAGATGATGGCAAGAGTGAAGATGATCAACCCAAAGAGGGAGAAGATGGGTATATCGAAATTATGCCTTATGAGGAGGAGATGATCAAGGATGCCGATGATGAAGGAGTAGAGGTACAACCAATAGCAAGAGCTAAGGTAACCAAGAAAACTCCCATTCCAAAGGTATCTTTTAGTTCTCCACTTGTTGTTTCCGATATCCCCTACCCCTCTAGAGCTTTGAAAACTAAGGAAAACTTCAAGTTCACCCAATTTAGAAAAATGCTTGAGGGACTTGAAGTGACCTTACCTTTCACCGATGTTATATTGAACATGCCCACTTACTCAAAATTTCTAAAAGACATCTTGACTCACAAGAGGACTTTGGGTACCCAAGATGTTATGATTATGGAGGCGGAGTGTAGTGCTCTCCTCATTAATCCTAACTCTTTCAAAATGCCAAAAAAGCTTGGGGACCCCGGAAGTTTCTCTATCCCTTGTGTTGTAGGGGGAGTCATGATTTCAAGGGCATTATGTGACAACGGTGCAAGTGTAAGTGTCATTCCCTTAACTATTGCTAAAAGAATTGGGCTTGATAGTTTAACCCACACTTCTATGACTCTCCAACTAGCGGATAGGTCCGTTAAGCAACCTTTGGGTGTGCTTGAGGACGTACCCGTTAAAGTTGGTAAATTTTTGATTCCCACGGATTTTGTTGTCCTAGATATCCTGGAGGATATCCACACTCCCATCATCCTCGGTAGGCTCTTTTTGGCTACCGGAGGAGTCCTCATCGATGTGAGGGAAGGGCGGCTAACCTTTAGGGTGGGGAACGAAACCCTTGAATTTAATCTTCCTCATCTAGTGAAGAGACCAATGTTTCACAAAGCTTGCTCGGTAGAAGTCATAGAGGAAGTGGTTGAAAAGGTGCATGAAGAAGAGAAATGTGAAGAAGAAGCTCTACAAGTGGCACTCCATGATGAGGAGATGGGAGATGACCCTGAGATAGATGATGAGCTCTTGAAGAAGGTGGAGGGCCTTCTCCCTCCAAAGGTACAACTAAAGCCCTTACCTCCCTCACTTAAGTACTCTTTTTTAGGTGAGGGAGAGACTTATCCCGTTATCATCAATGCTAATTTAAGTGAGGACCAAGAACTTGAACTTTTGAAAATCTTGAAAACTCATAGGGGCTCACTTGGATATAGCATTGATGATATCAAAGGTTTAAGTCCTAATCTTTGCATGCATAGAATAGTCTTGGAGGAGGGGAGTAAACCTAAGGTAGATGGGCTACGTAGGTTGAACCCTAAAACGGCGGAAGTGGTGAAAAATGAGGTGATGAAGTTGCTAGAGGCCGGGATTATCTACCAAATAACCGATAGTTCTTGGGTGAGCCCCGTACATGTAGTGCCCAAGAAAGGAGGGGTAACTATGGTGGAACAAGAGGATGGGACTCTCTTAGCTTATAGGCCCGTGACCGGATGGCGGATGTGCATTGATTATCGCAAATTAAATGCCGCCACCCTCAAAGACCACTACCCCATCCCCTTTATTGACCAAATGCTTGAAAGGTTAGCGGGGCATTCTTACTATTCGTTTCTTGATGGTTATTCCGGGTTTTTCCAAATACCCATACACCCGGAAGACCAAGAGAAGACCACATTCACTTGTCCCATTGGAGTTTATGCTTATACGAGGATGCCCTTTGGGCTTTGTAATGCTCCGGGGACATTCCAAAGATGTATGACGGCAATTTTTGCCAATTTTCTTGAGAAGAGTATATAGGTCTTCATGGACGATTTTAGTGTCCATGGAGACTCATTTGATCTTGGGTTATTGAATTTGTCTAATGTTTTGCAAAGATGTGAGGAGCACAACCTCGTCCTAAATTGGGAGAAATGCCACTTTATGGTGGAAGAGGGGGTTGTGCTTGGTCACATCGTGTCTAAGAGAGGGATAGAAGTTGATATGGCTAAGGTTTCGGTGATAGAAAACTTGTCACCCCCTACAAATGTGAAGGGAGTGAGGAGCTTTCTAGGCCATGCGGGCTTTTACCGACGTTTCATCAAAGATTTTTCTAAAATTGCCAAGCCTTTAACTTCTCTTCTTCTCAAGGACACCCCATTTGTATTTGATGAATCTTGCTTGAGTGCTTTTTGTAGGTTGAAGGAGGCCCTTGTGACGGCTCCCATAATCCGCTCACCGGATTGGAGCCTTCCCTTCGAAGTTATGTGTGACGCCTCCGATTATGCGGTCGGGGCAGTACTTGGCCAAGTTGTGGACAAGAGGCACCATGTAATCTACTACACTAGCAAGACTCTAGATCAAGCTCAAGTCAATTACTCTACGACGGAGAAGGAAATGTTAGCCATTGTGCATGCCGTGGAAATATTTCGGCAATACTTTGTTGGTTCTAAGGTAGTGGTATACACGGATCACTCCGCCTTGAGACAATTGTTGGTGAAAAAAGATTCAAAGCCAAGGCTCTTGAGGTGGGTTCTATTACTTCAAGAGTTCGACTTGGAGATTAGAGACAAGGCGGGGGCGGACAATGTTGTTGCCGACCACCTATCTAGATTGACTACCGAAGATCATGGGTTGAAGGATGAGAGTGGCCCGATCAATGAGTGGTTAAGAGAAGATAGTTTGATGATGATTAATGGTAAATCACCATGGTTTGCGGACTTGGCGAATTTTATTGTGAGAGGGTTCATTCCGGAAGAGCTAGATGCTAGATCTAGAAGGAAATTGAAGCATGATTCCAAACGCTACTTTTGGAATGACCCCCATCTTTTTCGCAAGTGTGGTGATAGCATGTTTAGAAGATGTGTTCCGAGGGAAGAGGGAATGGAAATAGTCGATAGGATTCACAATTCGGCCTATGGGGGCCACCTTGGTACATCTTGCACCATTGCAAAAGTGTTACAAGGTAGTTTATTTTGGCCATCTATGTTCAAAGATATCCATTATTTTGTCAAATCTTGTGATAGATGTCAAAGAACGGGGAACATAAGCCAAAGAAATGAGATGCCCCTTCACAATATTCTTGAGATTGAGCTTTTCGATTGTTGGGGAGTTGACTTCATGGGACCATTCCCAAACTCTTGTGGGAATGAGTACATTTTGGTTGCGGTGGACTATGTGTCCAAGTGGATTGAAGCCGTGGCTACCCCAACAAATGATGCTAAAGTTGTTATCAAGCTCTTCAAAAACACTATTTTCCAAGATTTGGGACCCCGAGAGTGGTGATTAGTGACGGGGGTTCGCACTTTAGGAAGAGCACTTTCAAGATCTTGCTTTCTTCTCATGGTGTCACTCACAAGACCGCTCTTGCCTACCACCCTCAAACAAGTGGGCAAGTAGAGGTCTCAAACCGTCAAATAAAAGCCGTCTTGGAGAAGACCACAAGCAAAAGTAGAAAGGATTGGTCCCAAAAGCTCCCCGATGTGCTATGGGCCCTTCGCACCGCCTTTAAAACTCCCCTCGGCACAACTCCCTACAAGCTTGTCTATGGCAAGGCTTGTCACTTGCCAATCGAGTTGGAGCACAAGGCATGGTGGGCCTTAAAGGAAATGAACTTTGACATCGACATGGCCGGAGAGCTACGTTTTCTCCAAATGAGTGAACTTGAAGAGCTAAGACTTAATGCCTAAGAGAGCTCAAAGATTTACAAAGAGCAAACGAAGAAATGGCATGACGCCAAATTGGTTGATAAAGATATAAAAGTGGGTGATCAAGTCTTACTCTATAATTCTAGGGTCAAATTGTTTCCGGGGAAGCTACGGTCGAGATGGTCGGGGCCCTTCAAAGTTATTGACATATCACCTCATGGAGCATTCAAACTTTGGAGTGAAGAGGGTGGAAATTTCAAAGTAAATGGCCATAGAGTAAAGAGATACTTTGATGGAGATGAGAAAGGAACAGTTGAAGTACTCTTTCTTGGGGATCCACTTCCCGAGGAAGAGTCTTGCTTGTAAGTTCTTATGCTTTGATAGGTTTGGTGGAGTTCCTCAATAACCACCAATTTTTTGTATATAGCATGCATTTTAGGAGTAGTTGTGAAGATTTGAGATTGTGTACTCGGGTGTTTTAGGTCTTGGGACTTGGTAGGTTTGAAACAATTGTAGTCGGGTTTGGTTCGAAACCGTATCATTGGGGAAATGTTGGTTGAGTCGAGATTGTGGGTGACTTAGGGAATTTTTCTTGTGAACTTGAAGAAGAGGAGAATAAGGGAAGAGTGTTCCAGGCCGGGTACCCGGCAGCCGGTGCCCAGACCGGCCCAGAGCACTCCAGAAGGTAAAGTTTGAAGATTGAAGAATTGAGGAGCAGATGCTCCAGGCCGGGCAGCCGGCGGCCGGTGTGCCGACCGGCCTGGAACACGTAATCATAGGAAGGTTGAATTTTGAAAATTTTCGAGCTGTGTTCTAGGCCGGGCAACCGGCGGCCGGTGTGCCGACCGGCCTAGAACACCTGATCATATGAAGTTTTGAAATTGGAAAGTTTGAATTGTGTTCCAAGCCGGCCAGCCAGCAGCCGGTGTGCCGACCGGCCTGGAGCACATCAGTGTTGACAGAAAGACTCAAAGGCCAAAAAGTCGAAAAATTTTATATTGGGTTCCAGGCCGGGCACCCGGCGGCCGGTGCCTAGCCCGGCCCAGAACACGGCAGTGCCTTAATTAGTCCGCCCAACAGCTTCTTTTCACTTTCATTTCTTCTTTGTTTTTGCTTGTTTCTTTCTCCTTCTTCCTTCAATCAACTCACAAAAACTTCACAAAAATCACCATAAACTCACCAATCCACCATTAAACCCCACAAATAACCCACTACACAACACAAAAACTTCCCACAAATCAAAAACCTCAATTTTTTCCCAAATTTTCCCCAATTTCAATTGACTATCACAAAAACTAACCATGGCTCAACAACAAGCTAGGAAGATAACTCGGGTCCAACTTGAGGCAGAATTGGAAGCACGACTCCAACAAGTAGTAGCGGGAATGGGTCCGGATGACGACTTTCTGGATGTCGTCTTCGTTAGTGAGATTGCACGAGGTAAGTTTCAATGTCTAAAGCGCCGTAACCTTCCCCATTCCCGTTTCCTTTGTAGGAATTCTATGCGTAATTTCGGCCTTGATACCGTGACCCTAGAACTTTTCAAAGGTTTAGGGATGGGGGAACTTTACGGTCAACATTTCCGTAGTTACCCCCATCTTACATGGGAGTTTTTGAGTTCTTTTAGTCATGAGAAAGACCGCAATACGGGCATGGTTAAGATGGTTTCTTTTCGCCTCCTGAATACTGCTTTTAACCTCCCCTTGGAAAACTTTTGTAAGGTTTTGGGTGTTAAATTTCACAAATCTTATTCGGATATGGCATCGATTTATGGGTTGGACCTTGTTTGGGAGGGAAGAGTGTCACAATTTCCGGGCCGATGAGCTCTCTATTTTGGCGGCTTATTTGTTTCAAAAGCCGAGTAAATTTGGGGTAAACATTGGTCACCACGTCGCTCTACACTTCCAAAAATTGTCTAATGATCTATTTAGCCTTACCGGTATCCATATTGGGGGAATTGTTACTAAGATAGCCATTGCCCTTTGCAAAAATGCACTTGATAAGAGAAATTTGAGGTGTTTGAAGGGGAATTCTTTGTTGACGGAGGAGTATATAACGTCAAAGCTTGAGTGGGTTGTGAAGAGAGTTGAAGACGGGAAAATGTATTGGAGGATCCGAGGGAGCAACTCCATTCCCTTCCCGAACAGTGCGGCTATAAAAGTTGTTCCCGATAGTGAGCACTATCTCCTCCCCCTATGGGAAGAGAACCCTCGGCAACCACTTGAAGATAACCCGGAAGAACAATTAGCTCCAATCACCGCTTTCAGGCGAGATCCCACTGCCTCCGTCACTACCTATAGGAGAGAACAACAAGGCCCCACTCCTACTACCATGCCTTATGTGAACCCCTCTTTTATGCATCAACAACAATGGCGTCCTTGGCCTCATTCGTCCCAACCCGAGGAATCCTCTTCCACCACACCTAGCTACCCCCCTTTGGATCCTTCTTTGATTAAGTTCATGGCCGATATGACTTTGGCCTCCGAGACGGCGGCTAGGGTTTGAGAGACGGCAGCCAAGGAGAGAGAGGAGGAAGCTAGGGAGAGAGCATTTTTATCCCAGAGGATGGATAGGATGTACTACGACTTGGCTCTTGGCCAATACCCTTCCTATGATAATTGGTGTATGGAGGGGTATAGGGAGCCAATTGGCCCACATCCATCCTATTTTATGTGGCCCGATGGTGGTTATGATCAGGGTTCAAGGGTGTTTGGGGACTTCAATGTCCAACATGATTACTATTCTTCGCCGGTTTTTGCTCAACCGGTAGTTGATGAGGAGGAGGTGGATCCCGAGACGGTGGCCCAGAATGCCGAGTGGTTTGATAGGATGGGTCCTAGGTTCAAGATTTTGGATGGTACCGGCTCTGGATCGGGAGCCAGGGGTGTAGATGAGTCCTATGCAGCGGCCGGTAGTGGCCATTTTGATACTACATCCACTGACTTTAGTGGATTCTCCTGAGGCGGGACACCCATGAGTATGAATCCCTTTAATCCAAATCTTCATCATGTTTATATTTTTGTATGCATTTAGATACTTGTAATATATCCTAGTTTATTTATCCATTTAGTTGCATTCATTTAGGCTTGCATTAGAATTTAATTATGTAAAATATCGTCACATGTTAAGTCTTGCATCCATATAGTGTAGTTTGCATTGTATTTCTTTTGAGCATTTAGACTAGAATCATGCATTTGCATTTTATTCGAAAACCCAAAAAAATTGAAAACTTTCCAAAATACCAAAAACATCTTATTTGTTTTGAATTCACCCCTCACACCATGTAAATACCTAAGTGTGGGGAGGGAATTCCCAAAAAAAAAAAACCCCAAAAAACTTGTTTCATTTTTCTTTTTTCCCCTCTTTTCATATATGAGTCACTTACTCGATGACGAGTAAGACTTAAGTGTGGGGAGAATTTTATTTCTTTCGTATATATCGTTGATATTTGAAAAAAGTCGAAAAATGCCTAAAAATCGAAAAATTTGAAAATTTTCCAAAAAAAATATGTTTATATTAGTTTGTATATAGTTTATTTTGTATATATTGCCGTGTGTTTCTTTTTATCCCCATCCATAGGTGCGCCCCACATCATAAGAGGCACGAAAAAGGGAAAATGAAGACGCTTTGGTGAGATCTTTCCTATTTCTCTTCTCCCTTATCTCCTTTTCTTCTTACTTGAGGACGGGATGTGTTGATGACGATGTTATGAATTTTGTTGATTGGCGTGTGTGCCACTTGTGTGCTGTTAGGAGATAACATTAGCTTGTGTGTCATATAGTCGGTTAGAGCATGTGCATTTAGGTTGTATATATGCTAGATTGCATCATGGCATATAGTTGCATTTAGAAAAAAATGATTTTATAATTGTCTTTTTGGAAAACTTGTTGAATGTGCATAGTCCCTTTTAGCTACTTTTTTATTCATAAAGTGTTCATCTTAATCGTGGAATTTTAGACGCCCTGGGTTGTGCATTTTTAGTGAGTTTTGACCCGTCTACTAATGCCTAGTCACGAGTTTGCGCTTATTCCCCCTCGACAACCTCAATTGATGTGAATAATCCGTTAGCTGAAAGAATTCTTAGGTGACCGTCTTGCTATGCAACCAATCTTGATTCATTGCTCTTCCACTCTACTCAAAAAAATAAAGGGAAACAAATCAAACAAGCTAAAAATATTGAGTCAAGTATCATGTTTTCTTGTTTTCGTCGAGGAAATGCAAAACGGAGCTTCTAGGGATTCTAGTGGACCCATATCTAGGGTCCCTTTCGATGCCACTACGGTGGGGATACCCCTATTGTTGGTTCCGACCGCGTGTCCTTGACGGAAACCGTGTGCTTTCATGCCAAAAATTGCAATCAAAATGCAACTCAAAAAGAAAGAAAAAGAAAAAGAAAGCAAAGTGTTGAAATGAAAATTGTGCAAGCAATTAGACTCAAATATCCTTTTCCTTTAATCCTTCTTAGATCATTTGCCCTTGAGTTGCATAGTGAGACGGGACGACCCTTGTGTCTCATTTATTTGAGAAACGTGAATTCCATATGCTATTGTGCTTAATAACATCACGAGGATTTCATTTCCATCTTCCATTTTATCGCTTTTGACCAAGCAAATAGTAGACGGGGTTCAAAATTCTCATTAGACTTGCACCGCTAGGAGGCGAATATTTTTCCATGCTTTATGATACTAGTGGCTTATAAGGATTATGCATTATTTAGACGGTTTTCCTCTTAGATATTTCCGTCACATGGATGAGGCATGTGATTATTCTCTTGTTAGATGCATCTTTGTCGTGTTCTTACGTGCTTATCTTTTGGATGTGATGTAGTAAAAATAGTTGCGTAAGAAGGGATGTCGATCTCAGGGACGGTTGTTGCTTATAAATGATCTAAAAGTTGGCTAGAGTCTCTTGCAAGTCACAAGGAAGTTTTGGGTTTGGGTTTGTAGACTAGACTAAGATAACGACAATTAAAAACAATTAAAACGACAAAAGAAGTCCAAGACGAGAAAGATAATCAAATAAGAATCAATAAAAGGAAGGTCTAGGATTGGTGGGTTCAAATGGGTAATTCGGGTTCTAGTGAGTCGGGTTCATAGTTAATGGGTAGTCGAACTTGGGCGCGGTGGATTGAGGCTCTCGATCTTACAATCCCTCCCATATATCGAACCAAGCTAGCTCTCGCGTACACACGGTCGATACACCAACTATATGCAAATCCTAACAAAATCCGAGGCTATCGATCTTACGAAAATGTATGATAAACATAAATTATGCAAGTTTATCAAGCAAGCATTTCATCAAACATATGGTATGCAAAAGTTGGATGAAAGACAATTAATCAACAAATCAACCCAACAAACAAAGATGAGCCCTCATCAAAAACCCATTATCCCCCACTAATCCTAGATAAATCACTACTCAATCATACTCAAGGGGAATTCAACATTTAATAAAGATTGCATAAGGAAATCAACAACAACAACATTAAACATTTTCTAATTAACAATAAGTAGATAACAATAATTGAAACGAAAACTTAATTAAAGGCAAGATTAAGTAGAGAAATTATACCAACTTGGAGAAAGATTAGAACTTTGATATAAATACCAAGATTTCGTCACAAATCTTTGAATATAACCCAAGTTCATACACTAAACCAAGTCGAAATCACTAATTAACCGACTAATTTGCTTAATTAAGGAAGATTAATACAAGATTAGATGCTAACTATATGAAAGTTACAGATCTAGGGTTTCGTGCCCTTTAATTACATGAGAGGGTCTATTTATAGGTTTACCAAATGAAGGAATGATGGGCCTCGAGAAGCTTCATGGACTGGCCAAGTCACGACCGTGAAACACCTCTCACGACCGTGAAACTGCAAGTCACGGTCGTGAAGGATTTGGCAGAGCAAGGTTATCATTCACGAACAAGTCACGACCGTGAAGCATGTTTCACGGCCGTGACTGAGCTTTCACGACCGTGAAGCATGATTCACGGCCGTGAGCTGAAAAGCTCGATAATCCTACTTCTTGGGCAAGCATCTCACGACCGTGAGATCCATTTCACGCCCGTGAGATGCTCATTTTCATTCTTCCTTCGCTTGACTTTGTTGATTCCTTCCCGGTTTCGCTTGCCTTGACTCGGGAGGGCTTTGGCGTATCGAGTAGGGCCCCCAAGGGAATGTGGGGCCCCCAAGGTATGACGTGGGTCCTCCGAATGATTCACCTTCTTCTTTGTTGATCAAAACTAGGTAGAAATTGCCTCAATTGACGGTTTACCTACAAAAACACAGTAAAAGCGAGAAATATGCTAGAAGAAGGTAAAACACGTAGAAACGCTCTTAGGGAGCGTTAAAGGCAAGCAAAACGAGACAAAAAGGGGTTAAAATGTAGGGATAAATGACACTATATCAGGATGTGTCGCGATTTTGAGCAAGCCCCTACTTGCCTTGCAAGGAGGTACTCTACCTCATGAGTATCTCGTTGCGAGTTGAAGGGACGGAGGAGGCCCGTTAATTGCCTACCGTCGGATATTATTAGTAGTTTAGGTAGTAGCCTTAGTATTAGTGTACTGTTGAATAAGGGTACATATGGGTCTCGAATCTTGTTTACTTACTCGAGGACGAGTAAGTCTTAAGTGTGGGGAATTTTGATAACCATTTAATTAGTCACATTTTTCCTCTCATTTTCGTCCCAATTTTGGTCCGTTTACACGGATTTGCGTGCCCTTTATTGCATTTTGCTTCCCGATTTCCCGTTCTACGAATGTCGGTCTCATTTTGCAGGAATTAAGGCGGAAACGAAGAAATCGGTGCATAAAGGCCTTGCATGAGTCGGGATTTGGAAATGAGAAGAAGAAATGAAGTAAGGGAGTACCCAAGTGGCGCAGGCCGGTCCTCCGACCGGCGGCCGGCCACCCGGCCCAGACCACAATCCCACAAAGAAGGAAAAAGAGAGAGTGGAAGAAGTTGGCCAGGTAGCGTCGGCCGGTCACCCGGCGGCCGGCCTACTACCCGGCTCGCGCAACATCAGTAAGCCTTTGAGGATTTTATGATGTTCTAGGCCGGTGGGCACCCGGCGGCCAGGCACCCGACCGGGACCCCATTATCATACTTAGAATGTTTTTTTGAAGACGTAATGAAGGAAGCTACTGATGTGCTCCAGGCCGGTCAGAGGGCCGGCGGCCGGTCGACCGGCCAGGAACACAACTCCGCATTTTCGCCATCTCTTCTATTTTCTTTCTTAATTTTCGAGATACCTATATATACCCTCCCCCTAATTTTTGTAAGCAGCTTTGCATGAACTATTAGCACAAAACCCTAGATAATTTGTAACCTCTATTACTCACTAATTACTCTCTTAATCGTTCCTTAATTAAGTTTAATTTCTCAATTCAAGTTAGTAGATCTAGTCTTTCTTAGTAGAACTATCATAGTTTTGGGTTTGTATTGAAGATTTTGGGTGAAGACATTCTCCCTATTCATTAATACAAGCTTTGTTGGTATAAATTTCTCATCTTTTTGTTATTTATGCAATTTATTTTCGTTTCTAGCTGATTGTTTATCATTTGATTGTTATAATTATTCATTTCCTTAGCATGATGTTCATTTCATTATTCCTAGTCTTTAGTTGTTTGATTTCCTATAACATGAGTGAGTAGTTTCCTTCTAGGGTTTAGGGGGAGCCTAAGGGAGGATTATGTGGGATAATTGGTTGGGTAATTAGTAGACTTGTGGTAATAATTTGAGTATTACCCATATGCACACTAAGTGTTTGATGAATTGTGTAAACGAAAGTTACCCACTTTATCAAGTATCGTTTGATTATCTCTTAAGCGACGGTGGTAGAGATGATTAGACTAGTGTTTACATGAGTGATTTGAGACAAATGCGATGGCTTTGTTGAAGATTATTAATTGTTGAGACATTAGCAATTAATTCTACTCGAATTTAATACCCATTTGCTAATTAGTTGACTAACCCATTAATCCCCCTAAGGTGAACTATTTCCCTTAGTTTTCCCTTAATTGTCTTTACCATATTATTTAGCGATTTCTTGCATTTACTAGTTCTTAGTTAATCTTCCCATCCAACCTTTGTTAGGTTAGAATAGGACTCAATCGAACTTGTAATTGACCCCTCCATCCTCGTGGATTCGACCCCTTTATACTACTTATATAGGGTTTATTTTTGATGTTTGAATTGACGACGAAACATTCATCAGTACTCGACCCATTCCACCATACAAACGCAGCGAGCCAACGATCCAAAATAAGTACCTTATCCCACGTTCGTGCAAGACAACGAGTTTTGATCATCAATGACTGCATCATCCCTTCCCCCTTTAAAAGGAATTGTCCTCAATTCTTGACGTCTTAACCCCTAGTTCAAATACCAACTTTAAAAGTGATGCGAAATTTATGACAATCATTAGTAATAAGTTTGATTTCCAAACTCTCTTGTACGTACCATCTCAATTTGCTTCCATCCAGCCACCCATCTTGAACGAGATTAACAAAATAGTCTCTATGTTTCTTAAAGAACTGTAACATGTGTCACCTATAATCTTGTCAAACGAAACTGGATATCGTTCCTTTTCTTCAAAATTGACCTTATAAAAATTTATAGATCGTGGAACTTCATAATCAAGGATATCATATGTTCCCTCTTCAAGATAATCGTCAAATATAAGAGGCAATATCGGATAAAACTTCACCTTTGCTTCGTAGATCCCTTCAATTGAGAAAACGTCCAACATGTTTTTTTTCCGATGAACAGAACACAACGTGAACATTACCTTTTATTTTATTTTTATTTTTTTTGCAAATGATGTAACAAATGACTAGAACTGTGCTCCTGAAATAAGTAATCAAAACTGATTAACCCTCAAACTACCTCGCTTAAGTTTAACCCTTGAACTCCAATCGCAATAAGAAATTCAACTAAAACTTGGCTATGACACGCCTAGGATCGTCTCAATTTAGGGAAATCAAGAGTCGAAGCTCTGATACCACTTATGATGCGAATTTAAAATGTGGAAGCGATACAAGGATAGAGGATTAACAAGCTAGACCTATAGCTTGACAAACACGAGTTGAAGTCAAGACCTATATATTGACTCGAAACTTAAAGAAAACAACGCAAGAAAGACGCGTTCAAGTGATGTCACAAATCAGAAATCTTACTCAACAATTACTGACTAGTTTGGAGACCTCTTTTTGTGAAAACTTGAGTGATTTGCATTCCAAACAAAAGCGGCTTTAATAGCCCAAGAAGACAATAGAAAGGCCCCTTCTAATCCTACAAATTAACTAGCTAATTTATGGGTATTAGACTAGCTAATTTATGGGTATTAGACTAGTTAATTTAGACCACTAATTACAACCATTAAGGAACAATATAAATAAAGCCATAAACTAAATAGGGTCTTAATTTGCTACACCCATTTTATTCGGTAAAATGCAAAGAGATAAGCACAATGAAAATGTCACACCAAAGCTGCTATATGGACTCGACCCATTCCACCATACAAACGCAACAAGCCAACGATCCAAAATAAGTACCTCCTCCCACGTCCGTGCTAGAAAACAAGTTTTGATCATCGATGACCGCATCTCTATGAAACACTACTTTAAAATAAAATTGTAAAACACAACTTTTAAATTTCTTTTTGCAAAACACCACTTTTTGACCGGATTCTGTAAACTTAAATCATTTTCGGTCACTTAAGTTCTTTAATTTGACTTTTCTCTCTCTTTATTTTCATCCAATTAACAAAAAAACAGTTGATGCAGTCCCAATGAACTACTACTTGCAACAAACAACCACCACAAACAACATAACCACGACCTACCTTGAACTCTCTTCTACCTACATACCAAATTTCAAACCAAACAAAATTTCATAGCCCCATTAAAAGACCCATGAAAAGCCCCCTCACCACCCATTGTAAATCCAAACTTACAACAACCCTCTCTGACGAACCTTACTTTACACACAAATCAATCCCACATAATGTCACCTTTGATGACCATGTTGACAACCCTTGGAAAGCATGTACTCCAACTTTTTCAACGAGTCTAAAACACCTCAAACTGACCTCGTTTGTTATCTCAAACATCGACTGAAATTCACCCTTGGGAAAAGTCTGTATTTCCTTGAATGTTGTATTTAATCTTCGTTAAACTCCGGCCAAAATATTGTGTTTGACTTAAAAAGTTTAAAGGTTGTGTTTTACAAACTTTTTTTTTTAAAAGTAGTGTTTCACTAAGAACATTTTTAAAGGTTATATTTGACAAAAAAAAACTGTTCATTTAAGACAAAATAACTCCAATTACAATTTGAAAAATTGTATAGTCCCACGAAAGACCGTTCTTCTTAAACCTAAATAATAGAGCTAGAAACAATGACACGACACGAAAACACGACACGAACCCGACACGAAATTAACGGGTTTGGGTTGAGGTTTATTGACTCATTTATGCAAGTGGGTCGACACGAACACGACACGAGATTTAATTTGGTCGGGTTTAGGTTGAGCTCTCAAAACACGAACCCGACACGAATGACCCATTTACTAAAATAATCTTAATTTTTATTGATTTTCCATCAAATAAATGTATTTATACTTTCCATATATTGACACGACACGAAACACGACACGAATCCGACACGAAATTAACGGGTTAGGGTTGAGGCGTGATGACCCATTTATATAAGTGGGTTGACACGAACACGACACAAAATTTAATTGGGTCGGGTTTGGTTGAGGGTTCATGACCCGTTTAACATGGGACACGAACACGAACCCGACACGACACGACCTGTTTGCCAAGTCTACTAAATAACATCAAAATAGAATAGTTAAAAAGCTTAGATGTAACACAAAAGGGCCAAGGGGAAACCACGTGGGGTCCTAGGGGGTCACGTGTCACCCCATTCCCAATTTTTTTTTCAATGTTGAGTTGTTATTTGGTCTGTTTTAGAATAGATAAGTACCAATTTAAAAAACATTCTTAAGTTTTGTTTATTTCGTTTTTATATTTCCGCTGCACTCTGAATCCACTGTTGATTCCACTGTGACTTCTGCTTGTTGAATCGTTGTGGTATACTTCTAACTTTCTAGTTCTAAGTATCAAATTGTCTAAGTGACCAAAGAATTTAAGAGAAGCTTTTTATTAAGTTTAATTTTTAAATAGACATCCAATTCACCTCCTCCGCTTCTCAGGTGTTCTCGCCCTTGACTCTTCACGGGTTGCCCAACGATTGTCTAAGGTGGTTCGTTGCTTAGTCTTCCATTCCGGTTCTGATTTTCCATGGTTGCTATATTAATGCAGTTGAATATTTGGTGGGGTTTATTGATAAGACCATGGAAAGATATCGTAAGCACAAGTATAGAATCGCAAAAATGGAGCTTATGCTATTTATGGATTATTAAAACTCAAAACCCAATTTTCATCATGGAAGTCAATACATGGTGCCTGAAATTCTATTTTCTGCAAAATCGATCAGCAAGTATTTGACATGAGCTCTGATAACATGTTAAATTTTTTATCTGGTCTGGGCCGCACCCGTACTAAGGAAAAATGGTTCACTTTATAAACTCAATGGGGTCCCACTCTAAAACCAATTAGCAATAGAGGGAGTCGCCTCTTGCCTTATAAAGTGGTAACTCCCCCTCTTTTATCAATGTGGGACAAACCCACATGTGGGACTATTAGGTTTCTTAACAGGCCGCTAACTTGCTCGAGTTTTTGTACAACTGTAAAGTGGAGCCTGCAGTGTCGTTGATCAGAATGCTAGATCACTGTAATGCTGAATTCGTTCAAGTGGTGACGGAAGCTATCACCATTGTTTGGTTCGTTAAGCTAAAGAATTTTCTCATAGAAACAAAATGTTTCACGTCTTAAGTTAAAAGAGCATGACCGGAATTTTCTCAGGTTATAAGTTAATTAAGTAACTTTTGGTTCGTATGTTGTTCTAGTAGTTTGATACTTCTTACTTTGCATAGTCACAAAAACTCATAACTTCCTTGAATAGATCAATGAAGAAATTAATAAGCTAAGAAAATCCTAAACTATATGTTATGATCATGTCTTGGTCAACAATAATAATAGAAGTTCCTTTCCACTATCACTGCACGATATGATCAACTAGTTACTCTATCTCACCGATTGTGGCTAAAAGATCTCAAGAATGTCGCCTACGACATTGATGACCTCTTGGATGAACTCGCTTATGATGCTTTGCTACGAAGTGTTAATGAAGGTCATTTGCGTCTGCAAGTCAGGTACTATTATTCTACCTCGAATCCCATTTTGACGAGTTTTGATTTGGCTCATATTATTAAAGCCTTGCGTGAACAGTTAGAGTATGTTGTGTCTAAGAAAATTGATTTTAATTTAGATGCGCGTCCAGTCAAAGCACCAAGAGTTCAGAGGAACCCGTTAGATTCATGTGATTATTTGACAAAATCAACGATTGTTGGTAGAAATGAGGCTGAAGAGGAAGTTATAAAGACATTGGTGTCGCTTGATGATCCTAGTGCTCTAACTGAGCTTCTTATCGTGGGGATAGGCGGGATTGGTAAAACAGCCTTAGCCAGATTAGTATACCATTTTATTACTAATTTCGATATTAAATTATGGGCATGTATCTCCGAAGAGTTTGACATAGCGAAAATAATAGCAGAAATATTAAAAAATCATGGAGAGGATACGATCTCAAATTTAGGATTAGCGAGATTAATGAGAAAGTTAGCGAAGTTGCTTGAAGGGAAAAAATACATTCTTGTACTCGATGATATATGGATTGATAATGCTGAAGAATGGACGGAACTCAAGAATTTGCTGGACGTTGGTGAACCGGAAAGTGTGATTTTGATCACGACAAGAATCCGAAGCGTTGCTGATATTACGGGGACAGTAAATTCCTATGATTTAGATAGGCTCCCAGAATCTATTTGTTTGTCCATATTTCAACAAATAGCATTCAAGCAAGGTGAAGAGCAGAAGTATCCCAAACTTTGTGAGATTGGCAAGTCTATTGTCGAAAAGTGTCATGGAGTTCCTCTCGTTGTGGAAACTTTGGGAAGTTTACTACGAAGTGAAAGGAACGAAGCGAAATGGCTAGAAATTAAGAACAATGATAACTTCATGGAATTACAGGGAGGAGAATATGACCATGTAATGAAGATACTAAGACTAAGTTATATCAAATTGCCATTTCATTTGAAAACGTATTTTGCTTATCTTGCAACTTTTTGGAAGGACACCACATACAACGTAACATACCGAGTAAATATTATTAGGGCTTGAGGGATGGCTCAAATTAGTTATGGTGATAGTGAAAAACAAAGTTGCGAAGAAAACTTGTATATGGAGTTACTTTCAAAGTCGATGATTCAGGAGACGAAGATGAGTTTCACCGGCAAAATTATAAAGTTTAAGTTGCACGATCTGTTGCATGATTTAGCTGTGGGTGAACTTGGGGAAGAGTTAAGTACTGTAACTAAAAATGAGATCAAAGTTTCAGAATCGACTCGGCATGTATCTTGGCACAATTTTAAGAGATCATGTGGTTTGTTATATAATGAATGTGAATATGCTGCAAAACTTTTCAAAGCTAAAAAGGTGAGAACCTTTAATGTTGCTACAGCTGGGAACCATATCACTAAATCATTCCTTGAAAAGATCATTTCTAATTTTACCCATCTCCGCATCTTGGATCTTCCGGGAAGCTTAATCGACGAAGTGCCCAATTCAATTGGGAAGCTGAAGCACTTGAGACTCCTGGACCTTTCGAGAAATCCTATCAAGTCACTCCCAGACACAATATGTGAGTTATTAAATCTACAAACCTTGTATTTGCTTGACTGCGATCAACTAGAAGAGCTACCTAGGAGGATACACAGGTTGATAAGCTTACGGTGTTTCTATGTGACTACATGTCAGAGTAGCTTAGCTGACACTCGATTTAACGAGTTGCCTTGTCTACAAGACGTGTACATCATGTCTTGCAAAAGATTAACAACTTTATGGGAAAGTGACAGTATCGGCCGCTTGGTTTCCCTCAAATAATTGTCCATTGGAAATTGTCCAAGATTGACTAGCCTTCCGAGCAGCATGAAGCTCCTTGTCGCCCTTGAGGAGTTGTCGATTTCAAAGTGTCAAGAGCTGGATTTCGAAGATGGAAATGGCCTGAGTGATCTTCTAAACCTTCGTTATTTAGAAATAATAGAAATTCCACAGATGAGGCGTGTGCCCGATGCTATTCAATCCGCATCCAAGTCTCTTCAGTATTTGTGGATTGAAAAGTGTGGAGGTTTACTAGAGCTTCCAAACTGGTCGCAATCGTTTGCCTCTCTTCAGAAATTACTCATCGACGGTTGCCGGCATTTATCAAAAAGGTGTGCTTTGATGTCTGGAATAAACTAACCTTTCATCCAACATGTCCCTGAAATTTGGCTTGATGGCCATGGTCATATTTTCACTGAACCATAATAATTAAATTAAATCAGATCATCATCAAATCTACTTGTGTCGTCATCATCTTCTGTTTTCAGGACTGGCATATTTTAGGTTTATATCTTCAAAGTTTGGTATCGGCATGTGTCCATGCCCGGACTAACGATTTATATCTTCAAAGTTTGATTGGAATATGATTAGTTTATATTATTTTTTGGTAAAATGTAAGCTTTCCGTTAAAATAAATACTACTGATCGGAAGCTTAGCAGTGACAATCTGCATCCAAATCTGGTTCCTGGTGCAGTGGAGCTTAGCATCTTTTTATTTCTGCTTTTAAACCTCCCCAAACATTCTGAACTAACATCCTGATAGTCGTCACATCGGTCTGCAAACATAAGCTTCCATCCTGGCTTTAATCGTATCGGTCTGCAAACATAGTCATCGTAACAGAATTATAGAGTTCCAACAGTATACGCTCCTATGATATTCCCTTCCATCTTACATATACCCATCCACTGAACTATAGAGTCTCCACAAATTACTCTCTGCGGTTCAATTAGACATACCTTGTTGTAAATGTGTTGTAACGGAGGCGTCCCGTTACCCAACAGTTAGTTGATTAGGGTGATAAGAACAAAATATAGCGAATAACAAGTAAAGATGACACACAGATATACGTGGTTCACCAGTCAAATAACTGGCTACGTCCACCCGAAAGGAGAGCAAATTTTACTATTGTGGAGATAATAGTACAACAGTAGACTAGTACACACGCGCTACTAAGAACCAAAAGTGTACCCAATTCTACCAACAAATATAGTAATCCCAAAGAAACTACCCAAACGAGATAAATGACAAACGATCTTGAGGCTAGCAAGATCCGAACAAACTCCTTCTATCTCCAAATTCAGAAGAACTCCAGTCTACTTTAGCCCGGAACAAACTGAAGCTTCCTTCCGAAGGGAACCTTACAAATTGACTCTCATAAGATTGTGCTCACAAATATTATCTCTACCTCCTTCTCGATATTCTAGACTAATACAAGGGTCTTTATATAGATTTATTCCACCCTTAATAAGAGACCTAGACGAATTAGGATACAAAGACAATTAGGAAATTAATTAATAATTTCCTAAACAAAGGCAATTAGGAAATTAATATTTTCCTAATCAAAACGGTACAAGACGTCCCCAAGAAACCAAAACAATGACTAAGGCTAAGCCTAATTCCACTTAGGAAAGTTAACTTGACAAATAACTTTCCAAAACAAGGCAAAGTCTCGTGCATGAACACAAGCACGCACACAAGCACGTACGTACTTAATTCTCAGTGTTAGCTTCTTCCTCCTGTCTTTAGTTTAGTCCGTCTTCGACACAAATTCAAGGCATAAATTCCTAACAAAATGCACTTGGACAATAAATTATCCTGATCTTCCTTTTCAATGATGCATACGTTTGATACGTAGCATTTATCATCCATAGTGTTAGAAAAGAAGGGTAATACACGAACAGTAAAAACAAAGATTAACCACACCGAATAGACGGCGATTTCCGAAGAAAACAATTCAACCCTTATATAGTGTCGTGGTTGTACCGAATTTTTTTACTTGGATAAGACGGTGCCCTCTGATTTTGGCAAAAAAAAAAGAGATATATTTGTTACTTTTTCAATGATGCAGAAGATATGATTTAATCACGTCTTCTATTTATATAGAAGGGAAAGAGAGAAATAAACAGGGAAGTTGGATTTCTGAAGAGACAATTCAGTTCAGAAATCTGCAAAATCAATTTCCCTAACGTAAATTAATTTCCTTCAAAGATTCGGGAGTGTTGCCTTGAAACCCATGGGGGACCACGTTAGTCCCGAACCCCTAAACCAGGGCACATCACTCCAAGACCTAGACTCGTTGACCGGTCAGTGAGACCCCGTCATAGTCGTTCGAAACGAAACTATACCGAGAGCTCGGAAATAATTTTATAAGCGTACTCTCCGTACTACCCAAACTTATTATATTCTTATAACAAATCTGCCCATCCATGAACCAAATCCAAAAACGCTATAATTAAACCAGTAATAATACTTAATTTACCAACACAACGTACTTCCCATACGAAATAGCCCGCTATTATTAACTGGAAGCCTTTTGAGCATGGACAATGCATAAAAGAGTGCTTGGGGCATAAAAGAGTGCTTGGGGAATATTTCAAGCTATCCCAAGTAAGGTGCCACATCTAGATAGCACCGAAACAGATACGGACACGGACACATGATATGAAATTTTGTGAAATATAGGATACGAGATACATTTTCTAAATTTAATAAAACAAAAATATTTTATAGTTATTAAAGACAAATTTATTTTCGTAAAAGTATTTTATATGAAGTTTTAAATAATATTCAAATTATGTAGTTAGTTGTGCTACTGAGACGAGATAGCTTGAGCTCGAGCTCGGCTTGGTCAAAGCTAGAATCGTGCCAGCTTGGCTCGACAACTAAACGAGTCAAGCCGTGCTAACATTATCTCGGCTTGAAAAACTTCCGAGCGGCTCGAACTTATGTGATAAAATAGTATTTTGCTCATTTCTTATAAAAATATTTATCATAATTAGGCCCTGTTCTTTTGGGCTGAATAGGAGCTGAACTGAACTGAACTGAACTTATAGGAGCTGAACTAAACTGAACTTATAGGAGCTGAACTGAACTGAACTTATAGGAGCTGAACTGAACTGAACTGAACTTATAGGAGCTGAACTAAACTGAACTTATAGGAGCTGAACTGAACTGAACTTATAGGAGCTGAACTGAACTGAACTTATAAGAGTTGAACTGAACTTATAGGAGCTGAACTGAACTGAACTAAACTTATAGGATCTGAACTTTTCTGAACTTAATTTTACTTAATTGAATAGAATTTATAGAATCTAAAATTTACTAAACTGAACTTTATTACATAAGGTAAGATAATAACATAATTCCGATTTATATACATTGGTTTGTTCAAATAAATTACTACGTTTACATCATCTTTATCTGTATCTTTATCTTTTGGAAAGGACTGTCATAAAAAAAATATACTCTAAAACATAAGGTAAGATAATAACATAATTCCGATTTACGTACATTGGTTTGTTCAAATAGATTATTACGTTTACATTACGATAAAAAAAATAAATCACATATTATATCGTTTTCTAACCATCTATTTCCATATCACTTTCTTGTTCATCTTCACTATCACTCGTAACAACGAATCTATTGCCTCGCCAAATGTTGTTTACTATCTTGTTTCGTACCTAGAACATGGTTTTTTTCCGCTTATCATCAAACATGCCCAAATCTACTGTTCCTTGAATATTTACGTCATGTTGTATAATAAGTATTCTAAGAGTATGCATCCTTATAAAATTATGGAGTGTGATTGTATAAAACAATAATAGACATTTGATACTTTTGTGACATTCGGGGCATATTTTTTAACACCCACTTTTTTTTCAATTGACCAAATGTCATTCCAATAATTAATGTCAAATGTTTTTATATCGGTTTTCATAAATAATATATTCCGTATAACTTTTCTGAACTTAATTTGTAAAAATTGAATTTTTCTGAACTGAACTTATAAGAGCTGAACTGAACTGAACTTATAGGAGCTGAACTGAACTGAACTTATAGGAGCTGAACTGAACTGAACTTATTGGAGCTGAACTGAACTTATAGGAGCTGAATTGAACTGAACTGAACTGAACTTATAGGAGCTGAACTGATCTTATAGGAGCTGAACTGAACTTAAAGAGGATGAGTTTAGGCCCTATTCTTTTGGGCTGAATTTTGCTGAACTTTTCTGAACTGAACTTATTGGAGCTGAACTGAACTTATAGGAGCTTAACTGAACTTATAGGAGCTGAACTGAACTGAACTGAACTTATAGGAGCTGAACTGAACTGAACTTATAGGAGCTGAGCTGAACTGAACTGAACTTATAGAAGCTGAACTGAACTGAACTGAACTTATAGGAGCTGAACTGAACTGAACTGAACTTATAGGAGCTGAACGTTTCTGAACTTAATTTTACTTAATTGAATAGAACTTGTAGAATCTAAACTTTACTAAACTGAACTTTATTATCTTTTGGAAATGCTGTCATACAAAAAAAAATATATTCTAAAACATAACGTAAGATAATAACATTATTCCGATTTATATACATTGGTTTGTTCATACATATTATAAACGTGAGATTGCATATCAAAGCTATTCTTATTGATTATTGAATTGTGTGTTTTAATATACATGTACTACTCTATATATGTATGTAAATTAAGTGTAAATATGGTAGTATAATATGAACAAGATAATCTAAATATGGCACAGAGATATTGTTGCCTATTGTGAAGAATAGAGCTGTTGTAGGTGTGAACGGGTTGGCTTGTGGTCCATCATAATACCCCCGCTCAAGCTGGCGCGTGGAGAGTCGAAACGCCCAGCTTGGAGAGGAGTTCATCGAAGGAGAGTCGACCAAGTGCTTTAGTAAAAATGTCCGCGAGTTGAGCTTTAGTGTGAACATAGTTTGGTCGAATAGTCCCATTGAGAATTTCGTCTCGGATAAAGTGGCAATCGACCTCAATATGTTTAGTTCGTTCATGGAATACCGGGTTGCGAGCAATGTGGAGTGCGGATTGATTATCACATGAGAGCTCAATTGGCTTGTTGTGCACGAGCCCGAGAAAATGTAGGAGCCCTTTTAGCCACTTAAGCTCACAGACCGTGTAGGCAATGGCACGGTACTCGGCCTCCGCGGAGGATCGGGAGACGGTGTTTTGCTTCTTTGTTTTCCAGGAGATGGGTGAGCCACCTAGGAACACGATGTATACTACAACGAAAACACGGGAAACTGACGGTTTTTCTGACGGAAAAAAAAATACGCCCGAACTACGATGAAATAGAATCATGTGAACACGATGTAGTTATACAATTTCAGCAATTACTAACAAGTTGTTTATGATGAAATAGAATCATGTGAACTCGGTCGATCTGAACTACGACCCGAAGCCCGACTGGCAGAAACATGTCACGAGGCGGATTACCTCACTTGTCAATGGCTGCAAGTATAACAAAAATAGGCCGGATTGGGTGCCTGAAAGTTGGTGGGAAAACATTAGAAATAGGCCCGAAAGCGATCCCGAATTCGCCAAGAGGTCTAACATAAACAAGGCTAATAGACGGTCAGGTGGAGAGAAAGCGGTGGGCACCCATACTCTAGGCCGGAAGAGTTGTTCCGATGCGTTTAAAGAATTGGTAAGTCCTTTATTTTTAATTCACATACAATTTAGGATATTAACTATGAAGGATTAATATTTCCGATATATATATATCACTTTATGTTTTTATAATACTTTCAGGTTGATCCTACCCCGTACAAGTTGTTTGAGAAAACAAAAAAGAACAAGAAGGGCGAATGGGTTAACCCTAGAGCTGCTAAGACAAACGTAAGTTTGTCTAATAATTACTAAGGAGTTTTTTTATATCTAATTTTAATACTATTTATTAGTTTCGTTTTGTTTTGATTACTTAATGTTTTTAATTATATAATTTCTTTTTTGTGGGTTCGGGAAGCTTACACCGAGGAGATGAGTCAGCAAACGCCAACTGGCGAGACCCCAGACGAATTCCGTGCATATTATAAAGCGGTTGACGGATTCGATAAGAAGTTAAGGCTCTTCGGGGTAGGAGACAAGGGGAAACAAGTGTGGTATGATCCACCATGCAACAAAAGTGCACGCGCTTCTTTCTCCTACAATCCTACAGATTACACCCAATTCGCAACTCAGAATACTCAAATGAAGGAACAATTGAATGCACTTGCGAATGAACGAGAACATGAGAGAGTCGCCCGACTTGCCCTTGAAGCACAAGTACGGGCCAATCAACAACAAATGGATCACCAAGCCGCGCAAATGGCTGCCATGCAAGCGGCTATGATGAAATTTCTTCCCCCGGACTTGTGCAACAACTTCCCTCCTCCACGTCCAAGAGATGACAACGCGGACGACGGGCACGGTTTTGGAGCACCTCCCGTTACCCCCTTAGGTTAGTAATGTTTAATTTACCTAAGTTAGGAACAGTTGAATTTGTAAGCTTGTAAAATCCCAAGTTGTATGAATTTGTTTTTTGATTTTATGTAATGAATTCTTTTTCCAATTTCTATCGGTCTCCACCTTTATTTTTATCGCCTTTTGTTGATTTTCGATCGTGCGGTCGATGTGAGTATGAATTACCGCTTTGCGGTGAACGTATGTATTTTCTGTATTGCAGGTTTTGATGAATTTTCAACGTTTAAAACAATGCAAAAAAACGCATTGTGGCTGGACAGCAGGCTGCTGTATCCAGCCACTACTCTTTTACTTACTGACGGAAATTCCGTCAGGAAAGTCAAAATTGACTTGAGAAATCTGACGGAAAATCCGTCAGAATAGTCAAGATTGACTTGACTTTACTGACGGAAATTCCGTCAGTACCTCAAGTCAATATTGACTTTTCTGACGGAAATTCCGTCAGTTTCCGTCAGTAAAGTCAATATTATGTTGACTTTTCAATTGAATTGCCTGACGAACCGTCCGTCAGTAAGTCGTCAGTAGTTTTAGACTACTGACGGAAAATCCGTCAGAAGCCGTTTTTTCGTTACCAATTGAAGTGACGCGTGGTACTGACGGAGTTTCCGTCAGTAGTCTAAATTACTGACGGATTTTCTCGGTTACTGACGGATTTTGTCCGTCAGTTTCCCGCGTTCGTTTTGTAGTGGTAGGCAGAGAGGGAGCGGCGTGTGGTTGGGCAGCTGGCATAATCCGCGTCACAATACGCGTGTAATTGTAAGTCGACCGTTGTCTTGAAGAGTAAGCCTTGACCTGGACTGTTTTTAAGATATCGAACAACTTGTAAGGCGGCTTGCCAATGGTCAAGCCGTGGAGCATTCATAAATTGAGCAAGAGTATGAACCGAGTAAATAAGTTCGGGACGAGTGATGGTAAGATATACGAGTCGACCAACCAGACGGCGGTATGGTTGGGGGTCTTTTATGACCGGTGAGGTGGAGACCCCAAGTCGGTGATTGGGTTCCATCAGAATGGTCGCGGGCTTGGAGTCTAGAAGGCCTGTTTCGCCCAGAATGTCAAGTGCGTATTTCCGTTGTGAGATAAATAGGCCGGTGCTGTTTCGGGCGATCTCGAGGCCCAAAAAATATTTTAATGGGCCGAGGTCTTTCATGTGGAAACAATTGCTTAAATAGTTTTTAAAATGAGCAATTTTGGAAGCATTATTCCCACAAATGACCGGGTCGTCGACATAAACCAAGACATGAATCTCGGTCGAGTCTTTTGTAATAGAAAAAAGGGAATGGTCGTAGGGGCATTGTTGGAAGCCATAAGATTTTAGGGCGGAAGCTAGTTTGGCATACCAACAACGCGGAGCCTGACGAAGACCATATAAAGATTTTCGTAACCTGCAAACCTTACTGTTTGTAGTGGATGAGAACCCGGGTGGAGGTATCATGTAGACTTCTTCATGGAGGTCGCCGTGGAGGAAGGCATTATGGACATCCATTTGGTGGAGATCCCAACGTTTGGCAGCATTATCGCAAGGAGAGTGCGAACGGTCACCATTTTAATAGTAGGAGCGAAAGTCTCATGAAAATCGACTCCTTCGACCTGGCGATTGCCCATGACCACTAGTACTCGAGCTTTGTAGCGCTCGATAGTGCCATTAGCGTTATATTTAATTTTATAGACCCACTTGGACCCAATTGCCTTTTTATTTGGCGGAAGATCTTCGAGTGTCCAGGTTGAGTTTTTTTCAAGGGCATCAATTTCACTCTTCATGGCTTCGCGCCATTGGTGTTCCTGCATATCTTCGTTGAAAGTGCTAGGCTCGTGATTTTGAGTCACGGCCGATAAAAAACATTTATAGTTAGGAGACAACTTATCGTAAGAAAGAACGTGGGAGATCGGGTATTTAGTACCTGAAGATGATGTTGATGTGGTGAGAGCTTGCATCAAGGGGCGTTTCTTGGGTTGAACGAAATCATTGAGGAGGGAGTTCGGGATTTTCGGCCGCTGTCCTCTGCCCATTTGGCAGGGACTGGAGGAGTCGTGTGAAGGGCCTGTGTTGATCGAGGGAGCGGACGAGGGCGTGACTGAGGGTGGTGGGAGTTTAGTGGGGGTGGTGTCGTTGGTTGGTGGCGTGGAAGGTGTGGTGGAGTTTGAAGGAGGCGCGGGTGGAGGTGTGTCGGGAGGGGTGGGTACGATGATCATAGGGTTGGCTTCGTCAAGAAAACTGGAGGATGTGGATGGTATGTCCGGGGTTACTTGGGATTGATAAGGAAAGTCAGATTCGATGAATTTGACATCGCGGGAACAGAATTGGGCCCCCGTTTCAAGGTCGTAAACCCGCCGCCCCTTTTTTCCCATGGGATACCCGATAAAGATGCATTTTCGGCTCCGTGAGGCAAATTTGTTTCGCGATCGATTAGTGTTTTTGGCATAGCATAAGCAGCCAAAAGTACGGATATGGGTCAATGGAGGAGGTTTGTTAAAGAGAATTTCATATGGCGTTTTTCCGTGATGGATAGTGCTCGGGGTACGGTTGATTAGGTAAACGGCGGTAAGGATGCATTCCCCCCAAAACTTGATTGGTAAATGAGCTTGAAATAAAAGAGCGCGAGCGACGTTTAAAATATGACGGTGTTTTCTTTCCATTCGGGCATTTTGTTGAGGAGTATCGATGTTAGATGTTTGGAAAAGAATACCATTTTCAAGAAAAAAATTGTGAAAGCTTGTAAACTCGTTACCATTGTCGCTTCGTAAAGTTTTGATTTTCTTATTAAATTGTCGCTCCACCAAAGCAAAAAAATTTAATAAAGTTTGTCTAGTGTCACTTTTCCGACGAAGTAAATAAACCCATGTGGAGCGTGAAAAATGGTCGACAATAGTTAGAAAATATTGTGACCCACACGATGCAGGTTCGGAGTACGGACCCCATAAATCAACATGAATTAAATCAAAAACAGAATCCGCATTATTCAAACTTAAAGAAAATGGTTCCCGAGTTTGCTTGGCTCGGAAACAAATGTCACACTTGTTACTATGAAAAGAAGTCTTAATGTTTTTGCAGAAAGGTAAAAAACGAAAAATAGTTGAGGAGGGATGCCCCCAACCTCCGATGCCAGAGTGCACTTGTGTCGGAAACAGCGGTGGTAAGAATGTGGGCTTTAGAATGGCAGACGGTCGTCAAATAATATAGCCCCTCGACTTGTTCACCCGCACCAATCATCATCTTCGAAAAACGGTCCTGAATACAGCATAGAAGATGAGAAAATTGTATTGTTAAGGATGAATCAAGTAAAAGGGAGGAAACAGAAATAAGATTGCAATGTAATTTTTCATAATATAAAACGTTACGTAAAATAAGTCGAGGTGATAATTGAATGTCACCACATTGAGTGGCTTGCGCTAAGTCGCCATTCGGGAGCCCAACGGATAATGGGCTAATTTTTCGAATATTAGAAAAATGGGATAGACAACCTGACATATGACGGGATGCTCCCGTATCGATAATCCAAGAAAAAGATAAGGGTTTACCGCTTAGCCGATTTGATGAGGACTGTCCCGATTGGCGAGCCTGCCATATCGTATGCACTTCATCCAGTTGAGTTGGAGTAAGGTTATTAATATCGAACCCAGCAGAGGCAGGAACAACCCCAAAAGATGGAGGTGGAATGAAGACAACATGAGCCCGAGCCATCTCCCCATTAGGACCAGAACCATGGGCAGCAGCAGGTACAGCGGTAGGTACAACAGTACCGTGGGTATATGAGACAGAGGGTACAACAGTACCGTGTGTAGTGACAAGGTGTGCTCGAGGTGTATGTGAGGCACCCTTTCTAATACGATCATAATTGGCTCTACCTTGAACATCAGGGATTACAGTACGACTCATATCAACCTCATTTATAATTATACGGTCTCTAGGTCGGTCTCCCCACCAATCGGGAAACTCCCCTGTAACACGATAGCAGACGGGATACAAATGGCCAGAGCGTCGACAAGCAATACAGTATGGTCTATTTGGGTCGATTGTTTGAGAACGATCCCCGCCCCCACCAGTAGCCCGATGAGGAGCATTAGTTCGAATAGCAAAAGCCATTGTTTCAGGCTTTGGGTCGAGTGTTTTCGTAGTAAACTGGCGCATTCCTTCCTCTTGGAGAAGTCGATTATAAGCAAAATCAAGAGAGGGTAAGGGAGAAATACCAATTAATTGAGATCGAGCATTGTCATATCTATCGTCCATACCCATAAGGAAATCACGAACGCGCCGCTTATCGCGGTGAGCATCAAGGATACTTACCAGAGTGCAGGCACACGGGTTACATGTACAAGGTGGAATGGGATCGGCTTCTTGAATATCGTCCCAAAGTTTCGTTAGGCGGCCATAGTAATCGATGAGAGACTCGGTTGGACCCTGGCGGCACGAACCCAACTCACCTTGCAAGCGAAAAATGCGTGCATCGTTATTCTGGCAGAATCGATTTCGGATATCATCCCAGATTTGTTTTGCTGAAGACCGATATGAGATCGTTTTTCGAATTGTGGGGTCGAGAGAATTATAAATCCAGGCTGTGACAAGGGCATTTTGGGACAGCCAGGACGCGAAATCCGATGCAGTAGCGGCGGGTTGCTTAATGGTACCGTCGATGAACCCCTGTTTTCCCTTGGCGAGAAGAGCAAGGGTAAGACCACGAGACCATTCGTCAAAATTGGTCCCTGTGAACGAGATTTGTGTGATATTAGTGCTAGGATTTTCGACAGGAACGAAGGTATATGATGGAGATTTCGAGGGAGGATCGGTGGCAGTGACCGTCATGATTTGATATCGAATTCGAGATCGAGAAAATTAATCGAAAAAGACGAAGTGTGTGTTAAAAAAAGAACTTGGCTGATACCATATTATAAACGTGAGATTGCATATCAAAGCTATTCTTATTGATTATTGAATTGTGTGTTTTAATATACATGTACTACTCTATATATGTATGTAAATTAAGTGTAAATATGGTAGTATAATATGAACAAGATAATCTAAATATGGCAAAGAGATATTGTTGCCTATTGTGAAGAATAGAGATGTTGTAGGAGTTGTTGTAGGTGTGAACGGGTTGGCTTGTGGTCCATCATAATAATCACTACAAGAAAAATGAGTTTGGGCGACAAAATATTTTGTTGCATAAAAGGCTATTTTCGTCGCCCAAACCCTAGGGCAACGAACTTCATGTCGTCGTGGCTTCGTCGCCCAATGGTCGACGCCCGTACTTATATGTGCGACGATCACTTGTTTGTGTCGCCCAAATGGAAGTTTGGGCAACCAGATGAAATTGTCGCCAAATAAGCACTTTGTGCAACGAATAAAGCTTGTTGCCAATAAACCCATTATTGGCAACAAATGATTTCGTCGCCCGTAACCAAACTTTGTGCAACGAATAAAGCATGTTGCCAATTAACCCATTATTGACAACAACTTATTTAGTCGCCCTTAATCACTTCTTAGGCAACAAAATTATGAATCGTTGTTGAATAAAAAAATCGTGCGTCAGTGTTTTCGTTGCCCCATGTATTAATTCTATATTGCCGAATTTAAATCTCATTAAAAATGCAAATCGCAATTACTTTTTGCACGACTCATCGTCTTTTATGTTTGCGGACGAGGTCTAGTAAATTCATTTTTCTAATAAAAAGATGGGTATTTTAAATACCAATAGAACATTAATAAGAACAAATATGATATGTTTCTTATACAAATATGATTCACTTAAAACCAAAAATTATTGTGCGAAAGTAAACGCTCAAGGAGGTCCATATATTTATATTGATAAAATAGAGGTTAGCAAAACAGAGTCCTAATGCTGGGGTAGTAAACAAAAAAAAAGCTCCATTTATGTCGAATCAACCTCCAGCATCACGCTTGTCCAAAAAAATATCCGAAAACTTCACCAAGTATCTGTGTTACACCGCTAGCATTAACGCCTCCTCCTATATAGTAAGACGTAAAATATTACAAAAGGCACTGTTTGATAGCACAAGTTAAGATATTGTGCACTATATAGATTGAGATAAATGCACTAATAACATTTCTCAAAATTAGACATATTTCACAACATAATATGAATTTAGGATTTTCAAGTATATGTTGCTTTTTACAGAAAAAGGCAGAAGGAAAACGACATACCTCATTTCATCAAACATTTTTTCCATATCGGCTCTTAGCTTTTTCTCACGCTCGATTGCATCTAAGTTGATTTTAGAGACAGATATTTTGAGTTCTTCATTTGAAGATTTCAGCTCTTCATTAGATGCTCTAAGATCGTCATTGGATACCTTTACAGTCTCTATTTCAGTTTCACGTGATGCAACCGCATCTTTCAATTGTTGTATTTCAGATGAGAGCTCCACCCTTAGTTCATTAGTGTCTCCTTCGATTCTCCCTTTCTTTGGTGGTCGTGCTCCAGGCCCAAGTCCTCTAACATATCCATATTTGTTCTTGAAAACCTTCATATATGCGTCTTTCACATTGAGTGTATCCTCACCATGGTTCTCGATTTCAAGTTCATGAAGTTTTTTTAATTCTTCGAGATGCTTCTCATCATTGGGTCCATAACCACTCGGTCCCCAGTGACTATTTTCATCAGTGCTTTTATGCCTAAAGTATGAAATAAATATAATCAACATCTTATAGTCATGACAATATGATTGATATTATAAAAGAAAGTGAAGATAAAGCACCTCTTAGTCTTCTCAAATAATCTAACATACAAAGGATCTTGCTGATCAAGGGAATCAGGTGTTGCTTCAAGATCTTGAGTAGGAGTATTAGATGGCTCATTAATCTGCATGCGTAATTTGCGATACACCCTTAACTTAATTGTACAATAACAAAACCCCAGAATTGAACTAACAAATGAAAGATAAAAAACTCGTATACATACCATGTCATAGAAAATTCTTGCTGTGGACCTTGAACCATTAGCTGGTATGTCAATTTGCTTCAGTTTATTAGCGGTGTTAGTCTTGCTTTTTTTCTGTAATTCACAAAAAAATTAGCTCGGGCAAAATATGTTTTAAAAAAAACGTTAAAAGTTCACTTCTCAGCTGATTACTCTATCATAAAACAAACACATTTAACCTATCTTTTGCTTATCACTATTCCAATACTCAAAAACCAGCCAGTCCCATTCGTTTTTGTCCACAGTCAAAGGCCTGCTATCCTTCGCTTGTGCTAATGTTTTGCCTCTAAAGTACCGTTCTTTGAGACGAAATCGCCAATGTCTATATAACGTTGAGCATTGAAAGCTTAAAGAGTCAACCACAGGCTTGTCATCAACTGTTTCAGGTAAGTTGTACTTTCCCTGCAATACTCAAAAAGCCATATAAAAACGCATGAAAAATTGAAATGAACTTGTAAGGATTGTAGTTACTTACACGAATTTTGGAGTATAGTAATTCTTTTTTGTCCGGATTCATTTGAGCCCAATTCCTACCATTACAAAAATAAACTCAGGAAAATATATGTTTACATATGCATACTCAACTATATGAAATTAGACACTAAATAATTAAATTGTATGAACATACACCGTATTCAAAGGACAAATGTCCTCAACCCAGTTGCTGCAATTAGATATGAATTCAGCCGCCTTATCGCCAACAACGCGCCGGACAGAATCCATGAATGTCACCGTAATCTTCTCTTCAGGATTTCTTGCCCTTCTCGAAGCATATTTCAAACCTCTTGTTGGGCCACGCCTTTTGAGGTTAGGAAATAGACTTCGAAGCTCTGCTTGATCAAGCCTTCGTTGCTCACGATATGTCAACTTTGGAAGCTCACTTCCTTGTTGAACGTGCTCCTCAGATGACATTTTACCTTTTGGCTGCATTAAGCAGGTATAGGACAACACAACGGATATAAGATTAAGACACAATATCACAAAATATTAACGCAGCTTGTGAGATACAATGCGCACATTAATTCCGAAAAATAATATAACGATGAAAATCATGTAATGATGGCTTTGATCAGTCCAGCAACAATAAAGAGAAAAAAAACGTTCCACAGTATAGGTTTTAATTAGCAACAAAAACGTTCCGAGATAGACTATTTAAGCTGGTGATCTCCGAGGGCCTTAACATATAACTTGATGAAAAAACATTGTGACTGCTCTTCTCTTTCACTAATTAAGTGATTCCGAAGAGCTGTCACTTTTGTAGTCAACATCTTCCAGATTTTCGTCAAGCTCAGGTAAGCTAGAATTCGTGTCTGAAAACTCCTCCTCTTCGTCTTCTCCATCTTCATCTTCATACTCTTCTTCATCCTCGACAATAAAACTATCTCTGATTATAACCTCGTCATCCACTAAATTAGCCTCAACATCATTTCTAACTAAAGAAATATCACCATCAACTAACTCATTTATATGATCATCTCCAAGGTTCACTGTCTCTACCTCTACATGATCCCATAAAGACTCATTAACCTCAATATCTTCATCATTAGGAAAATCAAAGTAGTTACGAGGATTCGCCTTTATAACAAATCTCCATTGCGGTTGATTATGAGCAGCCACATAGAAAACCTGCTCAATTTGAGAGGCTAAGACGAAAGACTCATTGGTTTTCAGCCTACGGGTAACATTGATGAGTACGGCTCCAAATTTATCCTTTTTAATTCCCCTTCCCTCATCATATACATCAAACCACCTACATTTAAACAACACAATCCTTGGGCTTGTACGATTTTTCAAGGCACCATATTCTAATATAATGACCTCGTCCAATATCCCATAGAAATCCTTTTCTCCACTTTTCACGTCGCCTTTGACAATGACACCACTATTTTGGGTTTTTCGATTTCTTTGACGTCTCTTAGTGTGAAATCTAAACCCATTAATGACATATCCTTCATATGTGACAACTGTTTTCATTGGCCCGTGTGCTAAACATGTTAACTCTTCATTAACTCTTTCATCCCCTTCTTTGCCGAGCTTCATCACCTTTTGCACACCAAAAAAATCATAATGAACAAATTAATTTTGACTATTGTAAGTGTGTCGATGGGAGGCACAAGAAGAAGAAGAATATGCACACTTACCATATTTTCAAACCACTTGCAAAACTCAATGCTTTGAGAGCTAATATCGTTTTCATATTCACTACAAGTAAAAAATGAGGACTTATTTAGTATCATTAATATATATCTTGATACATATATCTATTCTACTTAGAAATACACTATTACTTACTTGATGAACGGTTGTGCTTCATCACAATTTCTCAAAACATAAAGTTGAGCTTCCCTCCATTCATCTATATTCAATTTCTTTACATTTGTCTTCCCCAGCGGCTTTCCTGATCTTGCGAATACAGACAATGTATGGGGTTGTAGATGCTCAATGTCTTCATTTCGGTCTTGCTGGTTAAATTGAGTCGCAATCTTAGACATATATCTCGAGCAAAACGTCAGACACTCATTCTCAATATAACCATTTGCAATGGACCCTTCTGGATAAGCTTTATTACGTACATAGGTTTTATATGTCCGCATTGCCCTAATAAGATAAAATAATAACAGTTCAATTTGTAATAATACTACATAGTTTTTAATCCAATAACTATAATTAACTAACATTGTACATAATTTTACCTTTCAAAGCGATACATCCACCGATAATGAACAGGTCCTCCTAATTTTGCTTCTGTGGCCAAGTGTATGGGAAGATGTATCATCACATCAAAAAATGCTGGAATGAAAAGACGCTCCAACTTGCATAAAGTGACGGCTATATTTTTTTCCATTTGATTTAACTCGCTCACCTTTAATGTTTTAGCCGTCAATTGCTTGAAAAACAACCCGAATTCCCTTAAAGGTTCTAAAAGCTCTTCATCCAAGACACCTTGTAACGATGGAGTAAGCAAATCTTGTATAAAAACATGAAAATCATGTGATTTCATACCATGAATCTTCCCATCTTGTAAGGAGGAGCACCGTGAAATATTTGATGAATACGCATCTGGGAAAGCTAGTTTTGACAAAAAGTTCACTATTTTCCTTCTTTCGGTTAATGTTAAGTTGTAAGAGGCAGGAGGGATTTCATATTTATTGTCTCCTACTTTCTTCGGTTGTAGCTGATCATGCATTTTCATGCCTGCTAAATCAAGACGAGCCTTTAAAGAATCTTTATTCTTTCCGGGCAAATCAAGTAGCGTGCCTAATATACTTTCACATACATTTTTTTCTACATGCATTACATCCAAATTGTGCCGAAGTAAAAGATGTTTCCAGTAAGGCAATTGGAAAAAAATACTTATTTTCTTCCATTGATGCACTATATATCGTTCCCCTTTCGTACGCTTTTTTTTGTTGTTCTTTCCAAACTCCACATTTGAGTATCCACTTAATTGTTCTAAAACACCATGGCCTGTAAGTGGGTTAGGAGGGGGACCTCTTTCCACTTTCCTACCAAAAGAGGAGCTTCTGTTAAGCCTCCATTTGTGATCGGGTTCTAAAAACTTTCGATGACCAACGTAGCACCATTTGCGACCATGGGGCAGTCTTTTAGATTCCGTGTCCTTGTGACAACATGGACATGCAAGAGTTCCTTTTGTGCTCCAACCAGACAAATTGGCATAAGCTGGAAAGTCATTTATTGTCCACAACAACACTGCTCGCATGTTAAAAGTCGTTTTGCTATGAGCATCAAAAGTTTGTACACCATTATCCCACAATTCCTTAAGTTCGTCTATTAGTGGTTGCAAAAAAACATCGATATCATTTCCCGGAGCTTTCGGACCTGGAATTAACAAAGACAGCATAATGTTGTCACTTTTCATGCACATCCAAGGAGGTAAGTTATATGGTACCACCATTACAGGCCATATACTATATCTGCAACTCATTCCTCCCGGATTAAATCCATCAGTAGCTAAGCCTAACCGAACATTACGTGCATCAAAAGCAAAATCTGGGAATTTCTTATCTAAAACCTTCCATACTTCTGAATCGGATGGGTGTCTCATTACCTCATCACCATCATCATCATCATTACGACGCCTATCTTTATGCCAACGCATATGTGCAGCTAACTTTGAAGAGATGAACATCCTTTGCAACCTTGGAATCAGAGGAAAATGACGTAAGACCAATTGAGGTATACGAGTTCTTTTTCGGACGTTGTCATCATCTGACCATTCATCACCACCTTGCACAATTTTCTCCTTCCATCTAGAGGCTAAGCATTTCGGGCATTTTTTTTCATTTGAAAATTCTTTACGAAACAAAATGCAATGGTTGATACATGCATCAATCTTTACATAGTCCAACCCAAGTGCTTTTGTATACTTTTTTGCTTCGTAAGCACTTTTTGGAAATTTTTTGTCATAATTAAAAGCCCTATGTAACGCCTTTAATAACATTGAAAAAGAACTATCAGACCACTTATTTGAAACTTTGATGTGTAATAACGAAATAATGAACTCCAATCTCTTATAAGTCTCACACCCAGGATACAACATAGCCTCCATATCTTCAACTAAGTTTTGGAACACCTTAGAAGCATCATCATCTAGTGTACTGGACCCAACCCCAATGGTTTCCTCTTCTCCATCAACAATAGAACTTGTATAGTTCCAATAGTTCGTTGCATCAAATACCAGCGGAGCCATGTTATCAAATGGCATTTCATCATCCTCACTACTTAAAATCTCCCCTTCATTTTCATCTTCACTACTATAATTTAACTCTTCACTTTCTCCGTGGCTAACCCACGGGTTATAGCTAGGATCAATGCCATAAACTAGTAAGTGACATTGCATGGTCTTTCGATCATGGGCCAAACACAATCTACAGTTCAAACATGGACATTTCAACATTGTTTCGACATTTTTATCCGTAAAAGCAAATTCTAGAAACTGGTCGACACCGGCCTTATACTCCGGTTTCCGCCTATCCTTTACCCCATTATGATTCATCCAATTCCGATCTCTATTCATTCTTGACCCGAAAAAAGAAAGCAAGTTAGTAAGAAAAAAATTGAAGTGAGACTAATTAAAAAAGGAGAAAGCTTACTAACTAAAAAGGTAGGAGAAAGGGTTTATTTTTGGACACTACCCCCAATAAAAAATGGTAGCTAGTGAGTTGTGTAATGAAACAAAATCCAAAATCACACAAATATAAGTGTCACCGATAAAAATAAGTCAATATATCATTTCTTGTAAAGTACTCTATATTCAACAACAATATTTGCTTGGTAGGTAACTA
The DNA here is from genome assembly GCA_022085475.1 of Heliosperma pusillum. Lineage (NCBI taxonomy): Eukaryota > Viridiplantae > Streptophyta > Magnoliopsida > Caryophyllales > Caryophyllaceae > Heliosperma > Heliosperma pusillum. The sequence continues at coordinate 98,645 of JAIUZE010005931.1, forward strand.
GTTTTTTCCTATGCCGGATTACATCATATCAAGTCTCCATGGTCTTACATCAAGAATGAACTTTAACAAAAAAAAACAATGTACTCAGTTTCCAACTCCATCCAAAGCAACTGAAAGTGGCGACTCAAATCATGGCACTATAATATACAATTGTGACCAACTTTTAGTAGACCGACAAAACAGTAGTATTATATTACATCTTGCGTCTATATGTTAAGCTTGAACTGTCCAAGTTAATTTATTTGTATTGGGAAATAACTTGTGAGTATTAAATTACTTCTACGTACTGACTACTACCCTTACTTATCTTTCCGTTGAACATGTGGTTAAGGAAGGCAGTAGACCTACTGAAAGACGGTCTCACAATAAACTTATTGAGAGGCCAATGAAAAAAATGGTACAAATATACAAACATACTTATTGAGATAACTTATTAAGAGACCGTATCAATAAAATTTTCGAAGATAGAATATTCATACTCTGTAATAAACCAACTATGTGAACATTAAGTCAAACTACACAACAAGATTGACAATTAAAAAGATAAACATTGCAGCTACAACACTCGAATTTTAGAGCTACAGTTAACTTTTGACAAACTTGATTTTAGACTACAGTTAAATAATGGGATGTAACATGTTTTACTTAGAGTATGATATTAACAAACTTTTGACAGCAAAACATATGAAATACTTCACAATTCGATGGATTAACACATGATTTTGTTAGCTCTTTATGAAATATGACGGATTAACACAACTATATGCACACATAAATACCAAACCCACAATTCTGTAAGAAACATATAAGATTAACAAACCCCAACCATAAATAAGCAAGACAACATCGGCTTTGTCAACAAACATAGCACACGTAGCCACAAAACAACAAAGACGACATTAAATCGTTCCATAACCTATGCAGAAACATTGTGGTTATATTGTAGGTAATCTTCCTCCTATTTTTGCTGAAGTTTTTCGTCTGGCAAAAACAATTAGAGGATAAAATAAAGCAAAAGTTCTAATAGAAGTAATAGAAGAACTAACCTACTGAAGTCCACCACCGATGACGGAAATTAAGATAGAGGATGAGAGATTAGGGTTCCGATGAAGCAATCTACAAAGAGTAAGACAGTTTTTGGTGAGATGATAATATGTGTATAATTTAGTTTTTAGAGAAGCATAGATTAGGGTATTGAGATTTGGGGGAAATTATTTGGGAAAAGAGTAGGATAGTTTCAGGGTTTTTTTTTGGGGGGAATTATTTGCGCCTTTTTTTCCCGAGCAAAGGCGACAAGTTAAATAAAATTTGTAGTCTATAAGAAGTTAAATGGCTTCAATACTCAATGTCGTTGCCAAATATAAGACTTTAGGCAACAAAACTATGTGTCGTTGCACAAAGGGTAGCTTTTAACTTCGAATTTAAGGTTGTCGTTTATATTAATATGATTGTGCAACAAGTAGAATATTTGTCACTCATATGAAACCATTTTGTCGCCCAAAACACTTTTTCTTGTAGTGCTTGTGGAATTTGGATTGGATGACCAAACTTGAGGAATATTGTCATAAGCGAAAACCGATGCATTGAGAGTTTGAAGGAGCTAAATAAATTGTTTTACGGTCGCATTGCCCTATGATTGGCAAAAGTTAAGTGAAATAAGATTGTGTGACTAATCTCTTTTGAGGATTTGTGTTTTAACTTTTGAAGATGAGAAAGTTCATTGTTAATAACTTAGGATAATGAATTTTGGAATAAATTGGATCAAAGGATTTCATAGTAAGCCTCTTTTACCTTATGGTTGTTAGCGATCATGTTTCCCTCGATATAAATATTTTTTGTTGGTGGTTTCTAATAAGAGTTTTGATGGAGCTAAGAAGATTAGAGTTCGCAATGAATTTTCATGTGGGTGGTTAGTTGTAGAGTCTACCGTGCCGATGGACCTCAGTAGATTCTAATTGGATTTGAATAATTGGGATTTGTTACTCGAAGTTTCATGATTATGAAGTATTTTTGTAGGAATTCGGATGATTGAAAATGATGAGTTGCAAAATGGGTAAATTGTATTCTCTTGAGGATTTGGTTTATTAGTAGAGTAAGTGATGTCGAATTCTTGTAGAACTTCCTGCCGACTTCATCGTGATCTTCATATCCCTAAGAGTTCGATTTGTTTCGTTTTTGCGTGTTTTGTATATATTTTGTTATCGTTATTTGTGAAATTTAAGTTCGAGTCGCTCTATGTACGTGTAATGTCTTGTTATTTGATTTTATCTTTGATAAAACTTTCAAATTTCCATATTTTATTTCTAATTTAACGTTTCAAAGAAGTCTAAAGATGGTTTGTGTACCCTCTTTTTGGAGAAAACGGATTTCTTTTGCTTTTATATTTGGATTTTTGCGTTTGGTTGGATGTTTGCACTTGTTATTGGAGACGTCTGATAACTAGTCTTGCACTTACTAACGTTGTTTTGAATTTCGATTTCACTATTTCGACTTTGCTTTTTGGATAATTAGAGTTCTCGTTCGCGACGAGCATTCTTGAGATCCGTAAGTAAAGTTTCACACTTATGAAAAATTTCCTTAAACCGTTTCGAGAAGAACGTCATTTCATAAATTTTTTCCCTTGTAAAAGCTTTCGTGTTGATTTTGTAAACCGATTCTTGTCCTTGATACTTTAGTTTTCTATTCGCAAGTTTCGAGGACGAAACTTTTTAAAAGGTGGGGTGATTGTAACACCCGGAAATGTACCCTATTTTTCTAGTGAAAATATTTTACGGATACCTTTCAGCAAATTTAAGTTTTAATTTAGAACTTTATGTTCCGAGTCGAATTTAGAATTTCCGAGTTCGTATTTGGAATTTCCGCGAGATTCCATGAGAATCCCGTTTTAAGTCGTCTTTGACTTTTCTTGACTTTTAATTCGTCTTTGACTTTTCTTGACTTTTAAGTCGTCTTTGACTTTTCTTGACTTTTTAAAAGTCGTCATTGACTTTGCTTGACTTTTAAGTCGTCCTAAACTTTTCTTGACTTTTAAGTCATCTTCGACTTTTCTCGACTTTTCAGTCAACTTTGACTT